>JAYECN010474703.1:0-17338 GCA_035222435.1 Microcambeva ribeirae | reverse complement strand
GAAGGAAGGAAGGAAGGAAGGAAGGAAGGAAGGAAGGAAGGAAGGAAGGAAGGAAGGAAGGAAGGAATCAAGAGTTGCCAGTACATTTGGTTTCTTGCAGCTGTTTGGTAAAAAGGGAAGTGAATTGCTGTCCCCATCACTGACAGCAGGGGAAAAAGATACCCAGAAGAAGGCAGAACAGTTTAAATGCAAAATACTCTCCTGTATGTGTAAAAGTGTGAAAGACGCCAAATGTTGTGATTAGTCTAACATGAGCATTCATTAAAAAGATACTAGCCAAGGACTGGCAATAATTTAACATGCTTAAGCCTTCATACTTTAACTCTTCTTTTCTGTGCATTAGAGACTAAAGATGAAGGTGATGAGCAATAAATAATTCTGAAGACAGTTATTAATCACAGGAAAAAGAAAATAGTTTCCTTAGTCTTGTTGCTGACCAGCAAAACCTGAGAAACAAGGAATTAATATGCAAACAAATTCATATCTAAAGATTAGCCTTAGCATGAACAAAGCTACTTTGTTTTAACTTTTGTTTCATTTTTATTTATTTATTTATTTATTTTCTATCCCATTCTTGGTTCACACATACCCCATACACTCAGTACTGGAAACTTCTCGACAGCACAAACTTAAAAAAAAAAAAAGTGTCAATCTCTCTGAAGTGTCTTCATGTGCTGAACCAGGATATAGAAGCATTCTTGTATTCTCATTTTTTATTTGTAAATAAACAAATATATGTGTTGTGCTTAATCAAGCTATGTTGCATAAGGTAACTGTCTCTTGTCAAATTTTTAGTACTTTTAATGCTACTATCCTTTCTATTCTATTTAGTCTCTGTCTGGAAGCTTCTTGGTACTGTCCTATCGTAAGTCTGCTAGGCTTTAAATATCCTTTTTTTTTTTTTTTTTTGTAAGGCTGTAATAAATAGTAAGTATGAAAGATGTCTTTATTTTTTTTTTGGCAAGGGAGCAAGTCTTCCAATAAAACGTGAAGTAGACAAGCTCTTTTTCCAGATGTGGCACATTCTTCCACACATCTTTTGTCCCCAATACCAAAAGCTTGCCTGTTGCAAAAAATATCTGTTGCTTATAAATAAACCAGTTCTCATTACCAAGAATATAGCAACTGACTTAAGACTGGAAATCTGCAAGTTCTCTCTCTCCCCCACAAAAAAAGCATAATTCCTCTAGAGAGCACAGGGGTAGACTTACACTGACACCTGTTAATTAGAGAGCGATGTGACTTTAACGTGTAGTCACAGAGCTGTGACTCCCTTACTATGGCCGTAACTTCAGCATCTGGGTACTCTCCCCCAGGGTGAAGCTATATTAGGTTCATATTCTTTCTCCTTAACTTTAGGCAACTTTGAAACTATCTGTACTGATAAATAACACACAGACTGGAAGAGAGATTCAAACTATTATTAGCTTGTATTGCCTAAGTGTTAGTATGTTTTCAAGCAAGGTTTTAGCTTCCACCAGCTTGTGCTCTCTGAAACAGCTCACGTCATGGACTAATCTCTACACGCAGTTTGGACGAGACTGCGGTAACTTTGCTATCTTCGCTCTGCAAAGTCCTCAGGCTCTATTGTCACAAGAGATACCCTCAGTTTTATGACAGGGAAAGCTACTGCAACTGGCTGTAACATACCTTCTGATGCTTTGAGCAGGAAAAAAAAGAGAAAATGAGATGTTAATGCCATGGGGTATCACAGTTAGTTGGTGGGCAGAGCCTGCCCCTCAGACACTGGTGCAGGACACCATGGTGCCTCCTTCCCTTAACTAATGGCAGGGGCAGTCATGTGCATGAGATGATAGCAACTGGAACTTGCCAAAGACACTAGTTTGACTTCAAGGGCAATTATTTACATTTCCAGGAAAAAAAAAAAAAAAGTCTGGGTTCTCTCACCTATGGTAAAGGTGAGCTAATTCTAACACTTATTTCTCTCCACTGATTCTAAAGGAGGTCGAAAATTACTGTATTGGATATAGCTGTCTTCATTCAAAGCATATGTAGTCAGGTGAGAGGGATCTCAGATGATATGTCTTGACACAAGTTGCTGAAATCTCCTTGGACATATTGCTGCCTACATGAGAGAAAAATATTCGATTGTGGATAGCAGCACTTTAGTGATTGCAGTTATTATGAAGTTAAATAACTTAGCAATACAGTTGGGAATAGTTACATGTTATTGTCTTTAATTTTGCAAATCAAATCTCCTCAAGAGACTGTACACTGTAGTAATGATATGCGGAGTCTCATAATTTAATAAATAACCAATTCATGGTTGCTCTGTACTCTTAAAAAATATAAACACATTGCAAAATATTGGTAAATTCAAAGAAGCAGTACAGAGGATAAAAAAAAAAGTGTAAGATATCAGAAATTATAAGGACATAGAAATTCCTTTTACATGATAGTGATAAGTATGAATCAATAAAGAACCTGATTTTTTTTTTTTTTTATATATATATATATGCCTACTGCATTTTGTGGCTGGTGTATTTTGAAGTATTCCCTTAAATATGATTTTTTTTTTTAATCAATCAGGATGAAACAGGCCCTTGCAGTTCCTATGTGTATCTTTTATGTATTATATATTTTACTTTTGTTTCCATTAAAGGTTTTTCTTCCACTAGTCAGTTAGCTATATGCAGCCTTTGATAGTACATAGTAAGAATGTGAAATCTAGAATATTAACCATCTTAGTCTTCCTACTATTACTAGCAGGAATATTCACACACGCATTGCAGAAATTGTTTTAAAATCTGCCCTTTAAATCACATATTATTCCAAGAATTGTTAAAAATAAAACAAACAAAACAAAACAAAAAAAAACCTCACCTCTTTTTCTTGTCTTAAAATGCTGTAGAATAAAATAAATGAGTCAGTGTCCCAGGGAATGAAATATCAATATATGAGAAAATTAACTTAAAAAAAAATTATGAGATGGATTAAATGTAATAAGAAGGAGGAAACAGATTTCCATTTCCTTTTGTGATAACTGCAGGTGTTCACTCACAGCCACAGTGTTAATATACAACTTCTGGACTGTGAATTTGAAAGGTCATGCATGATAAATGAGGTCAAGCCTGCAAGGCTGAAGTTGCTCATTTAGTGGCCATTACTGTTTCTACAGAAATCCAGATGTTTTCAGATGCATATTAAGGTTGTGTTTTATAAGTCTGTTTTGTTGTATTGCTCCACTACCCTATATTGCTCTCTAAGTCTGTTATATGTAGCCTTTTTGATGACCACCTTTAGGTTTTGGACAACCACCATCACTTTCACCAGCTGCATGTGAGGAAAAAAAATATTATTCTTTCACTGAACCCATTTGTATATATTCCTTACTTGTAGTTGTCATAAAATCTTTGGTTGAGCGGTATGCATAGATCATCTAGTTGAACAGTGTGTATTTACTTCTATATTTAGCATAATTAAAATTCATCTAAAACCATTTCCCAGAGAGATATCCAGTTTTATTTTGAAGGCATCAGGAAGAGATGATGAACCCATTACTTTCTTTCATAAATTGATCCAGTGGGTAGTCACACCTTATTGTCAATATCTTTTCCACAGAGGTATCCTGCATTGCCTTTGGAAGGTGTACTCATACAGCCCAATAGGAAGCCTAAAATCTCACATCTGTCTGTGGATCCTAATCTACAGGCTGTGTACTCAGATTACAAATATCACTTTACAAGTTGTAAATTGTAGATATTTACAGCAATTTTTAGATCTGGCCAAATGTTTCACAGATCAATGAACATTTATTGGCTGCTTATACTTTTTTTTTTTTTTTTAAATAAAGAATTCTAGCCAAATATATCTGTACATAGGAAGGGAATTGAGTGGGCCCTTGGTGATAGTTACGGGGAAGCTTGTAGTCTGCACCTAGCGTATGCATAATAAGGCATATATTAAGATTTTTAGAAGGTCAGTGGAGGAAAAAAAGGAAGTATTTATTCCTGACGAAAACACTAAATAAGAGTTTGTTTAAAAATACATGGTACTATTTTTACTGATCAGTTGATCTTTGTTATGCTCTGATGTAGTTTGTCATGAGTGACAATATGAATGTATTCCTTGGGAAAGGGCCGATAGGTGTCATGAGCCCGTCTGAGTTCACCATGGGATCACTGCAGCTGATGTCACGCAAGCCAGCTCTGCTTTGCCAGGGTACAGTCTTAGGTGATGAACTGTGCTGCTCCTGGACACAGTCTGGCCTTGTGCATTCATGCAGCACTGCCCCAGGGAGGGCAAAGCTCTTTTGAAGCTGATCGCATCAAATACCATGGTGTAGAGGCCCCCGACATAGCTCTCTGTGTGTTTGTTTGGCTTTAGAAGCAGGAGAGCTGTGTTTTTCTTCTCCGTGGACCACTCCGATTGCTCCACACAGTGGTGTTATTTGGCTTCCTCCTCCAATCAATGACTGTAAAGATTTTTATTTACTCAAGAGACACAATGAGAGGCACCTTAGGTAATCAGTAGAGTTCTGATCTTATATTATACTTCAAATGTGTTATTCTAGGTTTACAGGGACATAATCAACAGCAGAATTAGGAACTCTAGTTCCTGGTTGAATTTGTTTGTCATTTTTAAAATGCTGAGTTATGTTAAGAAAAGTTACTCATTTTTATGTGACAACAGTATAACCATTAACCATTTTTTACAATAGTGCATTTTAACACTACTGATTTGTATTATTATTATTTATTTCAAGAAATTTCATTTTAAGTCAAATCTAGTTATATTCCTTTCCTGTATGCTTTTGCTTTATAGTTGCCCTTTGATTCCATTGTGTGACAATCAATGCAACCCTTGTCAAGCTTTCCAGACCACTGACTAGGATTTATAATAGTATTTTTGGCTTGTAGTGAGTGGGATATGTTATAAAATATCAAACTAATGCCTCTGGACACTTTCTAGTTGATCTAATGTTTGATTCAGGTTATTCTGAATGCTCCTTAGCTATTGCCCTTTACATTTTATTGATAACTTAGTATTGATAACTTATTGACATCATTTACTCCTTGCAGATCAATTGCTTTACACAGGCCAAACATTTAATTTTTCTTTCTCATAAGTCTTTTTTAATGTTTGCAGTATTTTTATTGATAATTTCCTTCTCTGAATTTGGCACACTGAATTCTGATTTATTCTGTGACTGGAACTTGTCTGCCTCTGTTAAGACAATTATGAATCTATTGATATTGCAAGGCCATATATCACTAAGAACTCTCTTTTTTTGATCCCTATTACAAGTTTTTCTCCAAAGAATGTATTATACCTTCATCTCATACCTTCATCTAATTCACATCTACTTACATTTTGTTTTTAGTTGGAACGTCAGCTCTTAATTGTTGCTTATCTTGCTTTTAACAATCTGAGTAAAAGAAATGTATGCACACATCATAGGAAAATAAGAAACCTTTCTTTTGGAGAGGAATATGAATATCTTGAAAATTAATAAATAAGATATTCCTAATAATTCCTTTGGAAAATATTTTCATTAGAGTCTTGCTAGATCAATTTCTTTTTGGGCAGCTTAAACCTCTAAGATTATTGTGTAACAAGCACTATTGTATACCAATAATAAAAACAATAATAATAATACAATAATAATAGTGATGAAAATAATATTGTGTAACAAGCAATAATTGAATAATTATTGTATAATTGAAAATAAATTGTCATAGGCATTTCCTTTTGGGTTTCTAATATTCTGTATTCATTTTTCAGATGCAGGATGGTTTAGAAGCAGTTTTAATCACAAGCTAATTGATATCTCTGACAACATACTTTTTTTTTTTTTTAACATTTTATGTTATTTGAAGCAGTCAAATTGCTTGCACCTCCAAGAATCCTACTCATATAAATAATAATGGTTTTGTAAGAATCCTGTCTAAAACAGCATTTGTGCTTGTACCTTGACTAACTGGGGAGGAATCTTTAGGTATGCAATGCCATAGATGTTTTATCATTACAAAAGTTAATGAATACTTATTAATAACTTACAAAATATTTAGCTGGCACCTAGTATCTTTTTCTTCCTTCTTAAATAATATGTGTGCTTGAAATGACTGTTTGTCTATTCATGGAGGTTCCTCTCATTTGTCATTTAAAAGAAAACTCATAGAATAGTGATAATTGTTAAAGCTAAATGGGAGGAAAAAATCTAGTCCTACATAGGATATACACATACAGGAGATACATGTACCTAAACTAAGAAGACCTTGCTCTGTTTTTTGGTACATATATGTCCTGTAAGTATGTATTTTGTTGGATATGGGTACACCTACTGTTGACAGATTTATTATTCTGATCCTTTCAACAAGTAAAGACTAAGTAAAGTGTACTTTAGCCCAAAGTTTCAATGTGTAGAGAAAATGTTTTTCCTGAGAAGACAGACAAATTTTATATAATTTCTCTTTTAAAAGATACATTTATGCAAAGTAAAAGAAAGGGTTTCTTGAAGCATGGAAAGAAATGTTGCTAGTACAATTTGTAGTGACTGGAGTGGTTGTTAGTTCAAAATTCATCTGTGTTTGTCCTACTTTTTCCATAACATAAGGACCGTCATTCATATGGAAGTATCATACTATGAATTTAACTATAACAGATGATATAAACATTAGTTATATTGAGTCTTGATGAAAGTCTACTCAGTGAAACAAACTACAATTATTGTATTTTCCAATATGTGGGAGATGTCTTTGGACAGAAAGACGTGATTTCTGAAACCAGTGATAGTGTGCCGCAGTTGTCAAAATGAGAGAGAATATAGTGTAGCTTCCCAGAGACTATTGCAGAGGAATGTGATGGAGGGAGACAGATTTTAGCTGGAGATACAATATGAACTTTGATAAAACATGCTAAGACTTTTAGTTTGAATCAGAACAAATGGGAACTTTGTTCTTCTGTTAGGATGTCATTAAGAAGTTACTGTGAGAAATTGTAAAAAAAATCCATGGGAGAATGAAAACTCTTGTTGATTTCTGTTTTTAATCTTCAACACACTTGGCCTCTGTTGGAAATCCACTGAATGTTTTTCAGTGATTTATAGGATATTCTTTTTCTGGAAAGCTAGCTGCTATTACCAGTTAATGAAAGTATGATCAAGTACATAAAATAACTTCTGAAAAATCTTCTGTGTCTTTGTACTGAAGCAAGTACTATGATTTTTTAACAAAACTACTGCTGAGAGTCTGTAGAGGCTATACTGAAATTTAAAATCACTGGAGATTTTTCAGTGTAAAATACCATTTTGCTCACAGACTGATTTGCTATTTCAACCTCTTAGTTTGAGAACTTGTCCTTTTAATAAGAGGGCACAGGTTATAGCTACCCTAAGGGAATTCATTAAGGGCAACTTATATAACCAACCTTGCATCAAACAGTATATAGTGTTATCAGTGCAATGCAGAACACTTTCAAGAAACAAACACTTCACATCAAAGTGGAAAGAGAATCCTGTATATTTTCACAGAAAAACTTGGCACTGTACTGCTACCATGTAGCCCACACTACATTTTAATACTTCATGGCTTCCACAGATTGCTCTTTTTAAGAAACAAATACAAGGATGTGTTCACTTGAATTAGTGTATCATATATATTTTATATAGTTCTGTGAAGGTACACACAAGAACATGTGGGCTCCATAACAAGCTTTTACTCACACTTTTGGTTTTCAGCTTGTTCTGTATGCCACCAGGGTTAGTATCATTCTTCTTACATGGCAAATCAAGAATCACACTACTGAGCTCTGAAGGTTGTCTGTGTAATATTTAGAGACTTCCACAATCTTTTCCAGCTTAGTTTTTGCAGATGCTTTCCACCTGATGAAGGATTTTCTTGTCAAATTAATATGTGCTGTAATAAAGAGTAGAGTTAGTGGATACATGGTTAAGTAGAACATGCTGGGGAAGTGTCAGAGTGGATTTGTAAAGCAAAGTCATTCCTTACATTTGTTGCTGTTTTTGGAAGGAATCAACAAGTGATTGGGTAAAGGAGATCCAGTGGATATAATGTCTTTGGATTTCAAAAAGACTTTTGACAAAGAAATTCAGCCACAAGATGAGAGGCAGGTTCTTGCATGGTTAAGTAATTAGTTAATATTAAGGAACAGAAGTTAAAAGTACATACTCTGTTCTTAGAGTGGAAGAAGCTCACTAGTTTTGTTCCACGTGGATATGTTTTGGAATCTATCCAATTCATCATATTTATGAGTAATCTAGAAGGGAAATAGTAAAATGTCAAAGCTTGCTTCTGACAACCAAGTGTTTCAGAGTAGTGAAAACAGGGAACAAAAGTGTAGAGCTGCAGAAAAATCTTATGAGGGATCAAGCAACTTCAAGTTAGAAAGCCAGAAGACATTCAATGTAAAATTAGTAGCATTCATGGGAAAAGGGGAACAATGTGTATATATATAAAATGGTGGCTTTGAAGTAACTGTTAACCACTCAGTAAAAAAAGAGACTGGGTTTACGATAGATAGTTCTACCAATGAGTCAGTTCCGTGATAAGTAGTAGTTAAAACAGTGATACAAACTGGAAAAAAAAAAAAAAAAAGAGTATTAGAGTATCAATATAGTCTCAAATGGATGGAAGCTGGAAGTGTATTTTGGAAGATATTTGCTCTATTTTTATACTTTTAAGTAGGTATCTATTCTACCACACCAGTTTAGAAGGAATTTAGATGGACCTCTGCTGTGATCCTGTACACCTGTCCTAATGTATATTAATTTACTGGAGTTATTTTTTCCTCTGTATACTGTTATTTAACAGCATTTACTGATACTACTTATCTTTTGCTCCTATAATAGAAATCCTACTTTTTTGTCTAGTCATCTTGGATAAAAAATTTAATTGTCACTAGCTGTAAAACATAATGTTGTATATTTATTATCCAATCCTTTACTGGCTGCGAAAACTTGGTATTTTACAGCAGGGTTTTAAAATCCTTATATACAACAAAATAACATATTTATTTATTTATTTATTTATTTTAAGCACTATTGCTGTTTCTCCCCAAAACATTTATTTTTATTGCCTTCTGTTTTGAAAGACAAGCCTGTAAAGTTGTCTAACCTCTAGCCTGATCTGGTCTATTCCAATAACAAGGAATATAATATCTTGCACGGACATGTTGCCACTATCTATTAAAAAGAACTGCTTCTGTAATGTGTGGAGTATCTTTTATATCCTTGTATTTCTCAAGTCCTGAGTAGAAATTTCAATATTTTCAGAATTGTAGAGACTCTTCATGCTCAGTTATGTTCAATTTAATATTATTAAAATTGTTATTTTGAGGCATATCATCCTATTGTATTCAAAAAACCTGTGTAAATTCAGGATAGCTTGGAAGAAGTTATTGATGTGTATGAGGAGACAGTGTCACACAGTTTTAATGCAAATAACTTCAGATACTGATGACCTTTGCTACTATATTCTGAAAGGGTCTTATTCTGTAGTGAGAAAGGTTAAACTTTTGACAGTGTCAAAGATTTGAGTCTAGTAATTCTATAGTAGTCCTGGACTCTCTAGAATTTTTGAAATTCTCCACTGTATATCTTGAAATGCATACACAGTTATGTGGAAATTATAAAACGAAGCATAATATCCCAGCATGAAAAATACTTTCGGTAAAAGAATACAATTGTTCTGTCTACACAGACATGGTTATAAGTTACCAAGCTAGAAATCTTGCCTTGATATGGGATCAAGCAACATAACTCACATCCAGACCTCTTTCTTCATCACACTGTAAGACTGTTGAAAAGTCATTTTGTACATTCCCCCCATCCAGGGGGGAGATTATTCTTTTCAAGCTCTGTCATGCAAGTCTTGTTTGTTCTGGGTTTGGGAGCACTAGTGCTATTATTTGCAAGCACTGTCATCCCCTGCCTGTGATGACTCATAGCTAATAGTCATGTAAACAAAGCATGTTCAGAGAATAATTAAGCTTTTCATATTAGTGTGGCCACTTTGTGGCATGCAAGGACCCTGGCTTTAATTTGCATTTAGTATTTGTAGAGGGACAGACGTAGGTAGTAGCTGCAAGTTTTGAATGGACTAGAGATCGTAAAACATAGAAGCTATGTAGGCATGTTTTGGAGTGTGTTGAGTGTGGACCTAGTGTGTTTGTACAGCTCTAGACAGTAGTTTGTTTTTAATACATACTCAGAGCATTTGCAGGTATATTTTTCAACAAGAAATATTAAATAGGTGCAAATCTGATATAATTAATATGAAATTAATATTAAAATATCACCTTTACTGTTAATATTTTCATCTTGGATGAAGAGTTGCATATTCCTGTGTTTTCTTGCTCATAACAAACATACAGTCTTTGATCCAATTCCTATTTAAATCAATAAGATTTTTTCATCGGTTGTTGCTTCCGAATCTACAGTGATAGATTTAAAGACACTATCACCTTCAGCTATCAGTTCAGCCCTTTGCTGAAGATTACTATCCTGAATAGCAGGGGAGAAAAAACAAATGGATGTTTGACCTTCAACCACATTGCTGACAGGCTGATTTCTTAAAGGAAACTGATCTTCCGCAGTTTAAACTAATGCTCAGGTCTGTGAAATGGGTAGCATGCAGCAGAAGAATAAGATGAAGGACTGAGATTTCTGACATATTTGATTGCTCTTGAGTTTAAACAGACCTTGTATGTTAGAGCCCTTGATTGCTGAGTTACCCTGTTCACCTGAAAGAAGACCTATACTGAGCTGTGACATTTTGAAATCAGAGCCACAGCAACTCCAGATTTCAAGGTTCTTGATAGTTATTGTTATTTGCATTTCAGTGCAAGAAAAACTTTTTGTCATGCATAAATAATATAAACTCCATCAGCTTGCAATACACTGATTATGTTTGTAGAAATTTTATTAAATTATAGTCATATATGTTTTGATGATATAGATGATTTGTTACTACTTCTTTAGCATGGACATTGTTTAATACAACTGCATTTTTATATTAAAATATCGATTGAGGATAAGTTGTAGAAAAAATAATATAAATTTGCAAAGTCAGATCAAGTCCTATGTTCAGCACCTACTTGCAAATCATGTGCTACAGTTTGTAAATTTTTAATCACTGATCCTTACAGTAGATTCTTGAATATAAATTGCTTTAAGGGTCTGAGAAGGTTAGTTCTGAAAGTCTATATACAGTCTGGGGACTGCCTGGTATTTTTTACTGTGATGGATAGAAGACAGCAAAAATACCAAAGAAGATGTTTATCTGATCCCCTGCTTCTTCATAGTGTGTTTACCAGAGTCAAAGCAGAAAGGAGATGTCTACTCAAAATGTAGTTTAGGCTTACTTTTCCCTTGACAGCAGGAGTCTTTATCTTGCCTTTTTTTTTTTTTTTTTTTTTTTGGTTTTTTTTTTTTTTTTTTTTTTTTTTTTGCTTTTTATTATTTTTATTAAACTCAGTATTTTTTTTAGGGAACAATAATCAACAACAACAACAAAGAGGGAAGGGAGATTCAGTACTCTAGTTTATAGCTGAGTGTCCTAATAGCAGAACTCCCTTATAATTTTACTTTTTAGTCTGTGAAAATTTCATGTCTTTCTGAAGCTCCATCCAAAAATGAGAAGTGCTTTTCACTTTCAACCCTCACCTATTTTCTTCCCCCAGCAAAAGAGGTTAGGTGTGAGACATTGCTGTAGATCTTATCATCAGCTTTAGTGGGACAAAGATTGTAATTGGCATATCAAATACAACAAGGATTTTTAGTAGACTTATAGAGAATCTAAAAGTGGTAGATTTGTAAGCTGGAGGTGACCTTTCATCATAATGTGATAATTAGCTTATACACTGAAATACAGAAATACAGTGTTTTTAAATATCAACACCATTAACTGTTTTTCTGCAGATAGTTTTGACAGGGATAATATATTTTCAAAATCATGTGGATTTTTTTTTAATCCATATCCTTAACTTAAAGTAGCCAGTCTGATGTAGAGCTCATATATTTTTTCTTGCTAAAGAGAATGTAATAAAACAAAAATCCCCATTAGCTTCTTCCTGAAAAGTGATAATTTATTCTTGAATAAGGATCATTCTTGTCAGCACAGATTTATGGGAAGGATCACTTGCCAGATGTTAAACTTTTTTCTTGGTGATCTGGGCAATATCCTTTGAAGCTCATAAAACTCTTTCCTTGGAAAAGCTGGATAGTTAATTATTCTGTTTGACCTCTGCATCAGCAACAATGGGAGCATTTCAACAAAGCTTTTTCTCAGCCAAAAAGCACATGCCACAGCACAAAGCAGAGTCAGAGCACAAAGTCCCCATGAACATCTCTCTGTTTGAGTATCTTAGGATGGAAAAAAACAAGATTTTAGCTGCAAATGTGCAAAAGAGAAAGGAAGTCAGAAGTATTACATTTCTACTAATAAACTATGTATCCAGAATCCCCTTGATTACAGTAGAAAAGTAGTGGAGACAACCAGATTATTATGAGAAGAAATAGAATCAAGATGCCATTTACAGGACTCTGAATACAAGAATTGTTATTTTACCTTAACTGTCACACGTGTGAGAATTCCATTGAAAAGTGTATAATGCTGCTGTATTTTCCTGGGGAATAGCCTCATGAATTCACATGGAACTTCACAGAGTGGACATTTGCCATAATTTACACTTTATACATTTCACTGAAGATTTAAAAAGCCAAAAATTGTCAAGACTTTTGATTTACGAATATAGTATGAAAACTTGACCCTTTGTCCGTAGTACTTAAAACTAAATTCTATTTTTCAACCTTTTCAAAATACAATTATGATGAATTCTATTTGCTGTGACAGTTCTAAGTATTTATAAGTAGTAAGCTAGATATTACTGTGAATTATGAAGATGTTGTTTTGTAACGCAGTCTGTCAAAGCATGACTTGCCTCTTTATCACATCAGAGTTTTTGTCTTTATTATTTCAGAGGTCAGTGGATGCTTATTAATGAAAAAAAAATGGGCAAATTAGAATGCTAATTTGGATTTGGATTAGCAATTTGGATTGCTAATCTCATTTTTAATTTTTAGTTTGCTAAATGAATTGTGTTTTACCTGACTGTCTATATCCTATATGTGTACTGTGAATAACTCATTTTCCTGAGTTGAATATAGTTGTAGTTAATCTCTGTGTTTTAAGCTTCAAACTTCTCTGAAGTGAAGCTTAGAAATATGTGTTGTCTCTCAAACAAGAAATGGTCAGTCTTCGAAATTTAATGTGGCTTCATGTTAAAACATTCTCCCTGAAAATTAAAGCTTAGAATTTACTTTCTTGAGCACAGGGAATAAATGTCGTGTCTTTCCTAAAGAAGACAGAGGTGTTGTACACTTCCATAGCTAGCACTAGTGATCTTTTAAGGCTGAATCCATTTGATCTAGACTTTCAGAAAGTGACTTTTGTTACGGACCACAAGAAAGTGGAGATACTTAATATTAAGTCCTGAGTCAGGCATCCAAACTGCAGAAAGTGCAGAAATACTTTTGCTTCCATGATTTTCCAGTGTTTACAGAAGGTAACTCATCACTTTTTGTGGGTTGTCCAAAAGAAGAACCCATCTAATTACTGTTATTGTCACTTCGGAAGTGTACACTGAACCCCACTGTGTGGGTTCTTAGACGTTTAATTCTGTTTCCATGTGATTCACCTTTCCAAAGTCAGGGACCTAACTTATAAGTGGTTCAAGTTAAAGATGTCAAAGTGCTTTCTCTGAATTCTTCAGCCCTGTATACTTACTGCCTGTTTTCCAGTTGTGTCTTGTTCTCCATCAAAGTCCCAGCTAAGAATTTTAAAGTCTTTGAAAATTAAAGTGGTGTTTTATGAATTAATTCAAGAATGCCAGGGCAGATGCACGAGTGTCAGAACAGATGATCTGTGCTGTTCAATTGTCAGAACAGTCTCTTGATGTCAGCTAGCACACTAGGAAAATTTTCCTGTGTGTAGTTCTGCAGTTGATATGGGTCAAGAACATTCCCTGTTTTGGGGTGGATGGGGGTCATTCCATGAAAATTGACTCCAGTGACACAAGACACAGTCACAGCCACATTTAATTTATTTGTACAGATACAGCTCAAGTGTAACAGATACCTATATATGGTGAATATGGACCTCAAGTTCTGGCAATTGCTGCTGCATCATTCTGATCAACGTGTGCATAGTCTGCTTTTAATAAAATACTGTTATGCCAGCACGTAATAATTAAAATTCTTAGAAAGTTTAACTTTGAGTATTGAACCACTGGCGATTTGAAGTCATATTTTAATACTGTGCTGAACTATGCTTTCTTCTTCTCTGGGATATATAAAGCAAAAAGCTTTCATATGGGATTTTTTTTTATCAGAAGCTGCATCTGACTAGCAGTTTTGCTAATGTGAATTTCAGATTAGATCTCTTTTTTTCATCACCCTTGCTGTCTTGACTCACTGTGGTAGAAATTGACCACAGCGTTGGAATACTATAGTTTTAATCTTACTTGTAAAAAAAATCAAACTTTGAAACTGCTATCAAGCCATATCTTGGTCTATTGAATCAATCTCCTAGACTTTGCAAAAGAATGTTCTCAGCAAAACATGAACGATTCACAAAGTTATTTAATGTCGCTCTTTGCAGTGTTGTTCACTATTTGAAGGAATCACTGCTGAAATCTAGTGGATCATATGCTTGCTGTTTCATAAAGGCTTTTAAAATTATCCTCAATCTAAAAGTGAGTGTGACATGGTTTGGAAAAGATTTCCTAAGTAGTGTGTGATGGACTATAGCTCAGAGCTGCTATAACTTAAGCGGAAATTTCCTATCATTTCTACCACAAAAGCTACTAAGTCTTAAACCTAATAAAAGTAGTGTATTAACAGTAGTACTAGACTGTATCCACTGAAGAAGCAGAAAGTAAATCATGACTGAAAAATGTAGAGAGATATTTAGCTTTTTTTTTTTTTTTTTTTGTTCTTAGAAGTTCCCTTATTAAAAATTATGTAATCACTTAGGTGATTAATGAGCCTCCTGGAAAGCTGGTATCTATGTAATGACAAAAATAGTTACTCTGAAGTCTTGACGTACAGGTGGAAAAATCAAGAACATATATTGCACTGAGAGTGTAGAAAAAGAAGTGTGAAAAGTCCTTGGCTTCTGATCAGTTCTATAATGTTCATAAAGAGAAAACATATATCAATTTATAGAGAGCCTTCTAAACTTTAGCATGCACAGAGTCAAGAATGGTTACTTTTGTAGATATTTATTCAAGTTAGTTGAAGCACTGTAAATGACTGAAATAAGATAAAGATCTACATTTTATTTAAAATAAAAATATGTGATCTCTGCCACACTTTCCTAGAATGAATAAAACTGTGCACCGGAATATGCTTACGCTCTCTTGAGATATTCTTAAAATGTCTCGTGGAATGTCTGCAGGTACAGTAAGAAGAAATACTTTAGGCATTCTTGAAACTGCTTATATACATCTATTGTGTGTAAGACCCAGGTGGTTTGATCTATCTGTTTACTAGCTTCTTTATCATACTTACATTGTCACATCTGAACTCTTATATATTATTAACAATTTTTCTACATAATTTACCATTATATTAGAATATGAAGTGTAATACCGAGAAAACACTCTCTGGCCAACTAGTAAAAGGTAAAGCGAACAAATCAGGTTACGTTCATAAAACAATAGCTACACCCATTGATCCTAATTATCTCACTTGCTGAATAAAAATTGACTAGGCAGGGAGATTTTCATAAAGATTGTTTTTGTGGGATATGTCTACATTGTTAAAAAATCATCATTGCTGTTAAATTAACAATTCAGCCATACTAAAAAGCAGAGAGAAAATAAGCTTGTTTGTTTAAGCTGGGAAGATAGCAGAAAAAAAAAAAAAAAAAAAAGATTAATCAGGTATTTTTACCATAGCCCTTGAATACCTGTCAATACTACATGCAAGAAGAGTGATGACTTAAAACGTCTTGATTGTTTTCTTTGTAGTTGAGATATTGAGACCATGTGTTACTGTCATCTGCACAAAGTAATCTCTGCCCGATTGATCTCTTGTCTTATTTGTTTATGTCTTTGACAGTGGTTGCCACCAAAGTTGCTGTAACTGTTAAACACTGCAAAGAAAACAGCGGACTTTGTAGGAGAGAATGTCAGAGACTGGAATTAGACCTATTTCACCTCTCAGCCTTAAACTGCCCTCAATTTATTTAAGCTTTGTAATTACTTACAAAACTTTTATGTACCAAGAGTCAGGGTATGTGCAATTCACATCATTATAAATAACATTTCAGGAACTGATGATTTTGGTTATCTAATTGTATTCATTTTAGCATAGCACATCTATTCTGGTGTTTGCATATTAAATCTCTTACAGGTTACCAACATTAAATGCAACCCCTGAGAGATGACACTTCACAAATTATTTTGTCTGGTGTTACTACACTTGTCACTATCCTTATGCAAGTAGAATCATATTTTTTTCTTCCTCTCATTTTCTTACAAAGAACATTACTCTCTTTTCTTGAAAGAGAGTGAGTTCCTCTTCGTGTCATAGCCTCATTCATACAGCTATTCAGAATTTCCAAATGCTTATTTTTTCAATCTTATACTGCATGATTTATTAATTAGTTTTATACATGTGTTATAATATCAATTCAGTAAATGGCTAGTGTTATTTTTGCTTTCCTTTCCTATATTACTGTGCTCTTCATTATTAAGTTTGTTATAGTTTATGCCTACAATACTTTGCTATTGGTTTAGGTGTTGTTTGTTAAAGTGAGATTTAAAAATCTTCTATGGCTATCTTAATTATGGGAGAATAACGTCTTTGTTAATGTTACAGTCATTACCACAACCAGTCAACCAGAAGTATATGACAAAAATCATTCCTTTTTTATGCTTTGTGAAAAGCAATCAGACACAATTATATATGAGTGTACCCAAGATTTAAAATATTTTACTAGAATTTTTAAAAGAGAATGAAGAATGATTTGATTCTATTTCTATAATACTTAATCTAAAGGATTTATATATACAGATTTTAAAACCCAGTGGTCATTGAGTATTTATAGCTACATTATACTTGGCATCAAATTTCACCTGGTAATTTCTGCATATCTTATATGCTGATAATAATCTGTAGTGTATCTTATGAAAAGATTTCCTTTCTTGAGAGAAGAACTTATAGTGATGAAGTATAGCATTCTGTAGGCAAGCTACTCCAGTGAGATTAATATTCTCACCAGTGAAAAATGTTACCTTATTTCAAAGGGAAGGGAAGGGAAGGGAAGGGAAGGGAAGGGAAGGGAACTGACTT
>JAYECN010474694.1:1235-17338 GCA_035222435.1 Microcambeva ribeirae | reverse complement strand
CCGGGCGCGCTCGCGAAAGCCGGGCCAGGAACTGCTCTTTTCTGGGCAGGGGGGGAGCTGGGTGTGGTGCGGGTGTCGGTGACGGCGGCCCGCGTGAGCGCAGGAGCAGCGTTAGCGCTGTCCCTTATCAGCTGAAGCGCGAGAAGCAGAGGTGTGTTTGTGTGTGAGAGCGTTAGCGCGGATTTAGATGGACGGGCTGTTTTCCGCGATGAGGCTAAGCGGGGAGAGTCGCGCTGCAGCAGTGTGCTTTGCTTTCTGCTTCGGGTTCCTCAAGTGCCTTCCTTGGA
This sequence comes from Microcambeva ribeirae, assembly GCA_035222435.1. NCBI lineage: Eukaryota > Metazoa > Chordata > Actinopteri > Siluriformes > Trichomycteridae > Microcambeva > Microcambeva ribeirae. The sequence continues at coordinate 17,051 of JAYECN010474694.1, read as the reverse complement.
GAAGAGCTGCACGGAGCGAGTCCAGGCCCTGTCCCTAACCTGCCCAGCTCGTGTTCCTCAAGCAGTAGTTCATCAAGCTTGCCGCCAGCTGAGCTGCTGCAACCCCCTTGAAGGGCTCTTTCCCCTAACATTAGGACAGTGCATTTCAGAAATCTGCCCCTCTCTCTACTTCAATCCTCTGAATATTTTGTAGATTAAGCTTATTCCTGGTGAGAGTTCCCATTCTATGTTCAGAACATCAGTCCCTTCCTAATTACTTTGCTTAAAACAGGGTCTTCTTTTGCCTGATCCCTTGTACGTGGCTGTACATGCCAGCTGTACGTGGCATGATTTTCATTTTTTTTTTTTTTTTTTATACAGAGCTGCAAGCAGAACTGTAAATAGAAATGCAGATTCAGTAATGGTAATACAAGTGGCAGTGCTGGCTCCAGAGTTTTTTCCTATAACCTCATTTCTGTTCTTTCCACAGGCACCCTGTACTGATGGTTGATACACAGGTGACAAGGAGCCTCCCTGTGCTGTGAAGATGTGTCCTTATTCTGCAGTGTAAGGATCTTCTGATTATGTCCCCATTTCCAGCCCTGCTGTCATGCAGGTCCTCCTCTATGATACTCTGATCCTGGGTCAACCAGCCATTCCTTGCCCCTCATCATGAGCATGCTCCTGCTTTTCATGTAAGGATGCAAATTACTTAACAGATCAGGCCCAAAATACAGAAATTATCCACCACTAGTTTCCCATCAGTTCAAGGTTCCCATTAACTGGAACCCCTCGGTTTGGATTTCTTTTGCAATTTTGTGCGCCAATCCATCATTTCTGTATCTGTCTTCAGTAATAGATCCCACTATGGTGTCATGCCAAATACTTCTGGAACTTCCACAGAGGTTAAGCCTACTACATTAACAATGTAAAAAGTCATTTATATTAGAAAAGAGTTTTGACTCAATCAGACCTGTGCTACCTTGGTAAAATTATCTATTAAAATCAGGCATGCAGATAAGATGAATCTTTGCTAAATCTCGTTTCCATTTTTTTTTTTTTTTTTTAGTTGGAAATTTTTATCAGTTGTGATAGCCCCAATTTCTAAAAAACTAATGGCAGAGATATTCAGGCATATTCACATTATTAATGTCTTCACTGATCACATATTTCAAACCTTTTGCATAACCATAACTCCCATCCTTGAACTTTCTCTTGATCTTCATTATCTTGTCACACCATCTTGGTCCTTTTTAAAGAAGAAAGGATTGTGCTGATGATCACCCAAGCCTCCATTTTTCTGAGCACTGCCATAATTTCCAGCAGATTATAGAATTTGGTGGGAATCTCACAGTGTCATTTGACCAAATATAAAAGATAACCAATGTTTTTTTTTCCATTAGCCTCAGGGCACCATCCCACAAGGTATGCCCTGGCAAGTGATAAACCTTCACTTTCCTAGGTTAGTGCACAAATTGTAGTCTTAAAAGTTAGCATTTCACAGTCTACGTCCAATACATGACTAATATCTACAAGAAACTGATTTTTTGGCTTGGACATGAGGTATTAAGCTTGCCATTAGTGCAGGAATAATTGCTTCTTGTTCTGCAAGTCAAGCTGGTATAATTTGTGAAAGGAATGGAACCCTGAGCAGAGAAAGCAAAGCTTCTTGATAAGTTTCATTTTAAAAAGCAGTAATTTGAAATGTGCTCTGTGTGTTGATATGTTTGGTATCTTTCAAATTAGTCACAGCAAAGGGGGATTAAACAGCTAAGGGTGAGTTGAAGATGTATAATAATGCAATACATGACTACTGTTTGTGTGGCACATACCAGTGAAGTCAGCAGTTGTGTTCTTTTTTTTTCCAGGCTAGCATGAAAGCTGTAGAGAGGCATTAACGACTGGAGATGATCAAAGTAATCTGGGCTAACTGGATGGTTTTCAATTCAAATGTAGATGTTGATATAACACATCCTAAGCCAGAGGGTTTTCAGTTTTCAAGTGAAATAGGCTTATAGTGCTTTCGTGTCACAGCTGACATGTATATGTGGCTCATCAAGTATCTGTTTTTTTTTTGGACAGTGTGTGGCATGCACGATGATGGAGAAAATTTCATAAGGTCAAGTAATGGCCAGTTATGGGATATAGTAAAGACTTGATATAATTTTTGTGTATATTTATATTTTTCTTTTTGTAATTTTCAAATTGAAAACATTTGGACATATTTAAGAACCTGAGAGTGAGTCTACCCCACAGATACTCTTTAATCAGTAAGGCAGTTTGTGGAGGACTGTTTGTCATGAGCAAAGGTGACACAGTCTCCCCCAAACTGTATTATTTAATATTTTGTTAATTTTAATATTTTAGTAATTTTACATTTTAAATATACAGTAACACCAAGTAGTTACAAAGAATCTTATTGAACAACTATTGCACATGTGGTATTTTGTATCAGTAACACCTGAAAGCAAAATCTTCCTCAAAAAGTGGCATTCTGCCAACATGCATAAAAGGCCTTAAAGTCAAAGGCAGAACTTGTTCTGCTTGACCTACCCCTACAGGTCATCTTTCAGAATGAGCAGGAAGAGGAGGCTAAAATGCAGAATTAGCAGGATGAAGTTTATGCTCCTAATATATTCATGTATGTGTATATACTTCTACATATAGGGTAACATTTTTAAACAGTAAGTGTTAAACAGGTTACTACTAGACTGCTAAGCTTTCAGAAGAGACTTCTTCTAATAACGGGATAATCCAAAGTACAAAGTTATTTTCCTCTCATTTTTATGCAACTAGTATATTATACTTCTTAATGTATATTCCTAATGTATGAAAATACTCATTTTTAGAATACAGGAGTCTTCTGACTTAGGTAAGTGTGAAGTGTAAAATAGCAAAAATGCAATTAGTCACAAATGCAATTGTGACTGTTGTTCAGAATAAATTAACACTTGCCATTATAAAATTCTAAATCCCAGATTGAAATAGACAGTTAATATATACTCCATTCATGAACTGTGCATCTATGAATATTTTAATGTAACCTAAAATGTAGTGAGCAACTTTCAAACAAGCTCTTACTTGTAAATATTCATCAACGTGTTTTTTTTTTTTTTTTTCTTTTAATTGACATTTAGTATGGCCTAGTAAAGGAGAAAGGAAAATTAATAAAAGGTAAAAATAGAGAAAGGAACAAGAATGAACAAGATAAGTTGATTCGTTAACAAAACAGAAAGGTTTTTGAAAAGTCAAGTATAAAAATGGCTACAGCCCATGGCCAGGTTGGCCAAAATACACACAAATAATACACACAATGGCCTTGGCAGTGTGGCACTAATAATATTTTTTTTGCAAGGTTCAGTTAAGGCAGAACAATTTCCCAGTATGTTAGGCACAAACATACTCATATTTTTATTATGTGTCAAGCATGCATATATTCCTTTTCTGTCGTCAAGAAAAACATCTGCCACTGTTATTTAAAAGAGATTTCCGTATTACTGTCTTTTGAGAGACTAACAAATGTGCGGAACTCAAATGATTTGTGAGTGTGCGTATGTTCATGTTTTATGTGGGATGTGCACTTGTGATTCTGCTGTTGGGGAGCTTCAGGAGAATTTTTATATTTTGGAATTCAGGGATCAGATAGCTGTCATGGAATAGGCCTTTTACAAAATTTCTCAGCCTCGGGAGACTTAGAGAGCACAAAGTCTCTCACAGATGATGGAAGACAAAAAAGCATAAGAGACTCAAACATGGGTCCCATGTGGGCATCCAGTGAAAATGATACTAAAATTTTCCATTTATTTGTTTGTATGATTTTAAATGGCAAAAAAAATGGGCCTTCCTGGCTGTATCTGAAATCTCTATATACAGTGATAAAAGCTATATATTAAAAAAAAAAAAAACAAAAACAAAAAAAAAACTAAGACACAGAATTTACAGACATACAAGTGCAACCTTGCCCATATAGATATATGTATGGTGGCTGTAAAGATGTGTATTTATATGTGTACATGTAACTTTAAAGACTTTAAAGATCTCTAATGATAATACAAATACAATGTTCTTTAAACTTTATTGGTGTATACCATTCTAATTCTTTAGCTTTTAATAACATTAGGCAATTACTGTTGAAGATTCCTGTGGAAAAGCAGTGTGATCTTACATATGTGGCAGTGACCCAAGAGTCGGTAGTCTATCTGAAATACAGTTTTCATGGAAGTCAGCAGGAAGAGTTCAGAAGACCAGTTTTTAACCTCAGTTTTATACCTAGCTTGGTACTTACCTGCAGTGTGACCTTATGCAAATTGTTCTTCCCTCTCTGTGTCTCCTTTTTTTCCTCTCACACTTGTTTACTCCTCCTGGTCTGCAAAGACAGAGAAGTCCTTGTCAGAGCTCTGCCTGTCTTACTGTGTTGAGCACCAACACTTAAGTTTTGGTCAGGCTATGTGATACTGTTATACCAGTAGTGACGTACTGACAAAGTCATGGAAACATGAGAAGCCATTCATTTAACATGAGAGTTTTTTTTTTTTTTTTTTTTTTTTTCAAGATTTGGTTAGAGTATTAGGAATTACTATAGCTCAAACTCCCAAGTATTTGACTAAGTGAACCAGTTTGGTGTGTTAAGACTGTTATCCCTTTCAGATGAGTCCTGTATCGGAATGCTGAGTTAACAGCTTTAAATTTTAAAACAAACAGGAATATTAGTAATTCCTTGCTTTTACTGTAAGCAATACAGTAATTTTTCCAATTTCGTAACTAATGATGCTCAAAAGTAGGACATTCATCCAAATTGTTTTGGTTTTTAAAACTCATTCAAATTACCACAAACAATCTCAAGCCAGGATGAGATGCAATGATAATATGAATATCAAGTTGTTTTGAATATCAAGATGCAAGACAGTGACTTCAAGACCTAGAAGGTGAATTCCAGGTTACAGACTGCTGGAGGGAAGAGAACATGGAAAAGGGCAAATGAGTGAGCTGAATGTCTAAGTAGGACTTTTGCATTTATAAAGGCCACTAACTATCTGGAGAACCAGCTAGTAGTTTCTGCAGCATTTAGCTTCAGGCTCTTCTTAAAGTCTCATGTGACAAAAAACACAAGACTTTCCTTTTTCTTGACCCTAACAAAATTGTTCTTTTTCTGTCTTTACAGTGTTCTTCTATGTAGAAAATAATAGGCACTAAATACAGTAATTCCCTAACTATGAAGGGAAAAAAAAAAAAAAAGGAATATAGTAAAAAGGTGCAAACAGTGGATGGAAGCAGTTATGCAGATGGAAACATAGACTTAACTGCAGATGAAAATGCATAAATGTTAACCTGATCCTGACCTCTCTTATGTCAATGGCAGAACTTGTTAAATGTGAATGGGAGCTGTATTTTACTTAAATAGAGACGTAAAAATCTGCCACAAACAAGTGTACAGATAACTGGACATTACTTTAGTGCAATGTGCTCTTTTTCATGAAAGTGCAAATTCACTTTTTTCCCCCCAGTCTCTTGGGCTGCACCTGGTTATACTGTTGGTTGGGAATGGTCTGGGGCAGGATATTTTTCCTCTTCCGCCTGCACTGTCAGAAAGCATTGTGCACACCTAAGGCACTGGCTAAATAATTCAGGCAAATTATACCACAATATGGAACAGTTGCCTAAAGAGCGTTGTTTGACTAGGGGAGTCTGAGGTTGTCTGTTAATAGGGCAGGTTGTTTTCAGTTACACATGGGCTGTGTAAGCCCCTGTGTGGTTTTCATCTGTTTGATTTTGCTGTTCTTATTTACATAGTTGTTATCAACCCTGCTCTCTGCTTCATTTTGAATCATCTATTTTTGAGGTAGAGAAGTCTATATGCAGAAGAAAAATATAAGTCAAATCTGAGCAGTAAATACAGTTTAGAATTGCAATATATTCTTGATGCTGAAAAAAATATATTTTGAAATGACTATAAGGCAACCGGCATGTGATGGCGCTAACAATGAAGTATTGCTGCAGGAACAGCACATTTAAGGAAGGCAGTATCTAATAATTGCTCTAATGGTTTCATTGAAATCCAAGACAGAATTCTATCCTTCAGGCTCTTTGTCAAGAAGCAACTATTAAATATGTAACAGCTGGCCAAGAGACCAGTTATTTCAGCACATCTGTCCTATGCAACAAGCTCAGAGCTGTAACTTTCAAAATCTAGGAAATTGTTTTCCTGGTAGTTTTCCTGGTCTTACCACATGAGACTGTATTAATTTTATCTTTTTTTTTATTATTATGTGAGCTAATAACTTCAGCAAATTTCCTTCTCAAATTCTTAAACCGATTTTGACTGTTATGTATGGAACAGACTTGGTTTTGGGCCATAGTTTAAAAACCAGGAAATAAATTGGGTTTGCATCTCTTTTCTCTCTCAGTTTGCACAGGGAACTGTTTGTAAGCTATAGATACTACTTAACACATTGGAATGCCATGAAATTTAAAGACATAGAATTTCTTCATTTTGATATATAAATAGCTTACAGCGTTTTCAGCATTCCAGTCGTATGATCCAGTGGAATCTAGATCAGGTTTCCTTTAACTCTGTTAAAGAGCAATGTGAAGTATTTCAGATATCTCAGATGGAGTTTGGGAGCATATTCATTCACTTTTCAAACTGATAATGAGTAAACAGATAGTGAAGCTATAATATCAATAGTGGAGAAAATCCACATTTCTCCAGTAAACTTTGTGTGACTTTTACATCTTTCTGTTTGGCAAGAATATGTATTTTGATGGAACATCTCAATAAATCATTGCTGTATTTCCTGGAATCTGGGCTGCTTGTTATCCTGAATAATTCTTCTTTGAATAGTAAGTATCGCTTTACTTTGTGTGTCAAAAATTATTGAGGTTTTACAAGCTATATCGTTATGTCTCAGAGTTAAGAAGCAAAGATAAAGGCCAACCATTTTTTTTTTTAATTAGAATTGGATCTTGTCTGAGCAAAAGGGAATCGTACACAAGTTGCAAATAGCTCATCACTTTAGATAACCATATCGTGATCTATAGTTAGTTTGCAGTACTGAATTCCCAAGGTGTACTTACATAATACTTCTAGCATGGGATAAGAGATAGTGTGAAAGGAAACACTATTTTTAGGATGAGAAAACAGCTATAAAGTAGCCAATAAAATAATTGTAACTCTACAGTAGTATACAGGTGGACTATTTAAATTGGCTTTCCAGGGAATCCTGGCTTGCTTGTTTGGTACAGTGATGTCTGTGCTCCGCAGCTCTAGCTGAGACATTTGTGTGGTTGGAATGTGTGAGAAATCCAGGTTCAAAGGTGGGCCTGTATCTATGTCCCTCACATTTCACTTCAACACATGCAGTGCCTTTTCTTCTCCTTTTCACTTGGTAAGCACGTATTCAGGAGCAAAGACTAGAGCTAGGTAAATAAAGGTGGGTGGTGACTTCCATATAGTTAGGTTCTGAGTAATTTTTGACAGTTCTATTGTTAACATATCATATGGGATAATGATTAGCAAAACCTGTACTTTCTTGGCCTTTTTCATGTAAACAAGCTACATAAAACTTTTATTTTACAATAGCTGTGACTTTTCAACAAAATCATAAATACTGGTTTATACAGTAGATTGATGGATTATCTGATTCCATTATCTGTACGCAAAACAAAGCCTCCATAGTATTTTTTGTTATGGTTAATTCCTGCTTTGCTCATGAGGCTATACAGGTGCTATGGAAGCCAGGGACTTCGCACTTACTGAAGCTCCCATGCTGATAGACGCTAAAATGGTGTGATAAATATAAACCTCAATTTTTGTTACATATGTCCTAGTTTTTCTGCTGTTAGTTTTGTTTTAAACTTACATAGGTAATCTCACTTAAATCAATAGAATTAATTAGGTGATTGGAATTGGGACGTTAGCAAAAATAAGTGTTAGAAGTAGACAAGCAATAGTTGTTCATGATGTTCTTCATTTTATGTTCTTATTATTTTGTAATAGAACACTTGCCTTAGAAACTTGATTAAAAGGACAGGCACAGTTTTTTTTTCCTTTATCATGAAGTGGAGATTTCAAAATATATGTAAAAGATAGAATAGTGGCAGAGTGATCTCAGTGAGATTTTGCAGATTTAAAAGGCTTTCAGAATACTCTGTGTTAAGATCCTTTAAAATGAGAAAACAGAAAATTTGGGGAAGTGAGTATTCTGAAGTTCATCAGAATAAACTGAGGAAAATGGCACAAATTTCTGGATGAAATGAAAAATATTACAATACTTTAATAAATCACTACTTGGGGTTCTAGAAAAATTACCTATTTCATGGCAAACCTTACATATTATGCATTAGGAGTTTGATCAGTGCAATTGTCCTGAAGGTGTTAAACAGTGTTGAAATTCATTTGTAATACTTTAAAAAAGCAATCATATACTACACATTTCATTTTGAAGAGCATATTCTTTTCTCAGTTGCACTCTGTTATTTCCTGTGAATAAAAATTCACTTGTGAATTTTGGAAGTCAAGAGCACAGGCTGTTTTTCTTTGATGGCTGATAAGTCATCAGGCATCTGAAAATCACTGAAGACCATGAATGCAAGAAGAGGAGCTGTGGGGAGAGTTCAAGGCTTGTTTCTCCCTGTCATAGAAAGAGTAGAGTTTTTTTGGTTTGTTTGTTTATTCCCTCCCAACCATCTAACTCTCCCTGGTGGTTGAATAAGTTTCACAGCATCTGAAGTGAGCTAGTAGATAGGCTGCAGAATGTCATGTCACGGCAGGCACGCTTTTTCAGCGTGTGAGGAAATGCACAGCTCCAGAAGCGGCACAGCTCGCCCTTTGGCTGTACCCAGAGGACACCCTGCAGCAGCGCCGTTGCTGGCGAAGCTGACCCGCGCGCGGCACGCCAGGGGCAGGAGCGTGGCTCGTGTCCCGCTGCTGCAGCCGGACCAGGCCTCTTTGTAGGAGCATGGAGGCCAGAGAGAAAAGAACAAGGGCTGCAGCGGGAACACGAGGCTCGTGCGGCTGGGACGGCGCGGCACGAGCTGTGCAGTTTGCCGGCAGCGTGCTGCGGGCGGTTTCCTCAACGGCTAAGCTGCGCTTCTTTGAGGCAAGGCTGGGGGGATCCCTTCTCTGATGACAGCATCAGCCTTGCTCTTGTTGGCACTGCTGCTCTTCCTACTGCTCTTAATAATGTGAGTTATGTAGCAAAACCATGTTACCTGTTGCTATCCCCAAAACAGTAACTGTGCATGGTTAGAAAATCATCTGGAAGAGCTGCAGACAGGCCTTGTAACAGGCTTTTTATCAGGAACTGGATCAAAGGAAGGGCAGAGAAGCATTTTTTCTGACAGAGTATAGTCAAGAAGTATCTCATAAGAACACATTTTTTACCTTTACGTTACTGGAAATAGTCCCTTAATTTTGCATTTTCTGCTTCCCTATCCATTACCATTTATGATATGCCCTTCAGTAGATTAGTTATAGCACAGATATGTATAAATTGTTAGCTGGAAAAGTACGGACTGGCTCCCTTTTAGTAGTTGGTGTCAGCAAGATAGAACATATGAACCCCTTTTCCACTGTTTAGTGACCATCAGCAAGTACATTGTACAAGAGGATGGTGAAAGTATTTTGTCAGAAAGGAATACTTGTTCACCACTAATGAGAATAGTCCTACTAGGAAAACTATGGGTTCTCTTTCAGAACTTGTTAATACCAGAGCACATTATTCTGTTAGAAAAAGAAACATTTTTTTTTCTGCATCTTGAGTAGGAAATACATGCAGCTATTGTTTCTCCTTCTGTCTATTAGGGGTTTATTTAATCATGCAGTAAATTTCATGTACAGATGTTACATCTATTTTCTATTAATAGCAACATAATTTATCTTACAGTAGTGGTTGTAAAAGTAAATAATAATGTGCCCAGAACACACTGGTTTCTATTTAGCCAAATTTTATTACTGATAAAATAATAGTTCTCCTTCTTTTATAAAACAGAATGTTGTAAATTGCTATTTCATGAAATACAAAATCATAAAAAAAACCCCACATATTGATACATATGAAGAAGCAGTTCTGTAGTATCAAGTGCAATTCTTACATGTTCTTGTAGTTAGTGATGGAACTGAAAGTAACACTATGACTTCCTTATTTATGGAAAAACTTGCTGAACAGTGCAGTGCATGTCTTTTGTGTGGTTAAGTCTTGAAGCTGTATTGCTCTCCACTAAAAACTTGATGAGTTGAGTAACAGAAATTAACACTAGCAAGCATAAATAAAATAAATGACGCAAGCCTGAAATCCTTGTTCAAGTAACATCCCATCAAAATCCATATTGGAAATAGGTGTCAATGAGCACTCAGCATTTTTTAACAATATCTGTTAACACCAAAAATCAGTTTCTAAATACTTTGTACTCTTAATGTTTCTTTCTTTTCTTTTCTTTTTTTTTTTTTTTCCTTTCATTAAAATTCTTGTCGAGTACAGGCACCATTGACGATTTGACTTAAAGCTTAGTTCCTGGCCAAGCCTGATTAAACTTGTGGAATTCTCAAAAAAAAAAAAAAAAAAAAAAAAAAAAAAAAAAATAAAAAAAAAAAAAAAAGCACATCTGAAATAGAGATTAATACATTGCCAAAGTGTTCAAACATAATATACGTAATAACAGATGTTGGAATTGCAAGATAGACAACGGATATTGCCTTTTCTATAGTATAACACTGTCCTATTGTGTATTGGTTTTGGCAGGAGATGACACAGAGATTGAATATAACTCTAAACATTGTCTGAAGTTGCAGACTCCGAATTATTGTGGCTTTAATGCTATTCCAAATACTAAAAAAAAGTGTCAGATGCATTTATATTATAACTGAATGAAAGATGGGTTAGGAAAATAATAGAAAATAGAAAAAATAGAGGTTAATCCATTTTTAATTAAAGTTTTATTTCATTATTGCAGTCACAATCCTGTAGAGATAGTATGCGTTCACTTGTGAGTGGGTCACTAAGAAAATCAGATTCTTGGCAGCTATGGGTTCGCTTTCATGCCGTGTGTTATCCATTATCAAGGAAATCTGCTCTCTGAAAATATGTGGACTATTTCTTTCTAAAATAGTAAACCTTAAACTTCTCTATTCACCACTTTTTTTTTTCCTTTCCTCCTTTCTCTGTAAAGACAATAACAATTTTGACACACATAAGCATGATTCCCTTGAGAATGAATCTAAAATGTTCTTTGAGTTATTCTACTATTGAAAACGCTTATATGGGTCAGCACAAATTTGGCCTGTATTTTTCAATTGTTTTCTTTTTTGCTTTTTGTATAATGTTTGCAATTAGAAAAAATTCCTCTGCACTACTTAAGTTATAGACAGACAAGGCTTGATTGCTGAATAGCATGATTGATGTAGGTTTCCCGGCTCGGGCAGTAGTATTTGTTTGCATTGGCTGATACTCACACCCTCCAGATAACTCATTTCAACAGCATATAGAAATGTACATTATGACTAATTCAGCTTGTAAGCAGTTTCATTGTGATCTATCCAGTATAGGAATTTGGGGCATTTTTTCAGCATTATCATACACAGTTTATGTGTATGTTTGATTTAGATGACTTAATCATAAAAAGAGAAGATAGACTGAAGTAAAGGGAAAAGCATTTTCTCAGTTTTCTATTTTCTTAGCACCTTATGTTCGCAATACCTTTTTCTCTTCAGTGAGGCTCTCAGAAAATTAGGTATCGTATAATGCACATGTAGATCAGAGATCTCCTGTATATTTCAAATTTTAGGACATTTCGCCATCTAATTATCTTAGAGCTGAATTATTTTCTTTTCATTTGGTGCCAGTAATGAAGGTCAGAGTTGATAGGTGAAATCAGTATTTTTCTCTGATGTTTCTACAATGGTGTAAAGTGGATTAAACAAAATTCTGAAAGAAAAGCTGAGCCAGGGCTGCAGGTCTCAGACACCTTGAATGACTGGGGAGGTTTGCAGACAAGTTGTAGGGCCATTACGCCCAGTCCACCACTTGGAGACAATAACAGAATGATGCATTTGAGCAAGCCAGTGCAAAACAAGCATATGTGAACTTCAAACGCAGGTTTTCTGAAGAAGGCTGGCTATGAGAGAAGGTTACTATGGGGGTGTGCGTGTTCCTTGTACTGTTTCCGTGGGGACTAGCAATGCTGGCAATGACAGGGAGATGATGGGTCCTGGTCCTGCTCAATTCCACCCTGGCTGAGGGTGTTTATGACAAGCATTTCCCTTAAGTGAAAGGCACAGGGGACACAATTCTCCTGCAGGCTGTGCTCTGCCCCAATGGCTTAGAGTTGCTTCCAGTGGTTATACTTGGGGTGACTCTGTCCTGCCATTGTGTGCTCCGACTGGAAGATTATCATATCATCAGGGTCTTTATGAGCACAGGTGCATCAGAACAGAGTAGAATAGATAGAGATGATGGTAGAAGTATGACACTGAAATATAGTGAGTGAGAAATATAGCGAATGATACTGAAGCATGTGAGAATGTTCATGGTGAACTCTCTAAAAATACAAAGGATAATAGACATCAGTATACACATAAATAATAGCAAGGAGATCCATATTTTTTAAAAATTAAAACTTACATGCAGCCATGCTGTTCAAGTTAGCAGGACAGTATATATGTAATATTTTTTTTTTTGAAATTACCCTCTTCAAGAAAATTAACATCATCAACTATATCAGCCTGAAGGTAAACACCTAAGAAAATGCCAGCATTTCTTCCATTGCACTTTACAGAAGCAGACCTTCTATACCATCATGCACCCAGTAGTTAAAAGAACTATGCAGTACGTTCGATCTCTTTCTGTGATGCTACATACATGAATAGCATGCAGAGACTTCAGCTTCAGGTAAAATTTCAGGTAAAACATAATTAACGAGGTTTAAAGGAATTTCCTGGAAGTTCTACAAGGCTTAAAAATGATATCTCCTAGCTTTTTTCAAGTAGAAAAACTGAAACATTTCAAAATGATTCGTTCGAAGTTGTAGACCAAGTCAATGACCAAGGCAAAATTAAAATTATGGTTTTTTTTAATCTCCTGCCTAGTATAGTGAAAAGCAAACAGTACATTGTGTGAAATAGGCTTAGCAAGTAAGTGGGTTTATAATACATGAAACACTAGATTATTGTTTCTGCATTTGAAATTTTGCAGATGTATTCACACAGGATATGGGGGAAAAGTGATTTTGAGTATTGAATTACTAAAGGATTTTTGTGGGTGTACTTCCTTCAGTGTTCTAAGACAAGAAGGGAAAGAAAGGTACTGCTCGTAATAGAGGTGATGCAGAGCAGAAAGCTGGAAAGCAGGAGATAAAATTGTGCAAGGAAAAGGGAGAGCCATTCAGTTTCCTCCCACGTTTTCTGTTCACACCTTTCCATATCTATTGCAATTACTTTCTCATTCCTGCTTCCTCCTTTGTACAGGTGGCAGCAGAATGAAATGTGCTTGGCACCCGCGGTCAGCCGCTCTGCGGACAGTCAGTGCTGCTGCCTTCACAGAGCTGCACTGACCTCCCAGAGCTGGGACTTAGGGCCCCACCATCAGGGTCCTTGTGAGGAGCATCCAGAGGCTGCCAGCCTGCTACTCGCTCACCCTAACTGATCGATGGAGATGTTACACAGGATGGTGGGTTTAGGTTGTATCAGCATAAATGAAAACAGAAGTTTAGATCTGTGATTTTACTTTGTCCGGTATTCACAAAACCAAGATGTGGGAAGTGAAAATCAAGTCAGTAACAGGAACCTTGCAGGGACTTGGTTATATACTGAGAAATCCCAAGTGACGAGTTCTTATGACTCTGTCCCGTAGAATGTATATGCATATTACTTCCTTCCATGGTTCATATTCAGTTGCACGTAGATGGGGATGTAGCCCAGTTCTTGCTTTGTAAGTCCTTAGACTTAATACCTCTCAGATTTGTCTCACTGAAATACTAAAATGAAAAACGCCTTCATAGTCCCTAGTGATCCTCATCCCAGTTTGGAAGAGTTCCACTTGGCAGTAGTAATTGGAACTGGCCTGCTGAACTGTAAAAGAAGAAGCTTTATGACATAGCACTGATGGTGGCATCATGAGTGCAAGACAATCCTTCATTTATTGTTGCAGTCAGCTTTATAGGCAATGTCTTGTGGTAACTTAAGCCATTTGAGAACTGTACAAATACAGAGCAAAAAAAAAGATGGGTAACAGCATACTGAGATTCTGATCTGTAATGAATCCATCTAGACAGTACGCTAATTTAAATAATTAAAAAAAAAGTTTTAATGATTAAAGAGATCAGAATGTGATACCACATGGGTGGGATCAGGGGGCAGAGATGAACATTCTACAGTTTTTCCCACAGATGACACAGAACCTGAATTACAAGCTCACATCACAGCTCCGATAATGAGTAAACTTGAAAGCACTTGTCCTCAGCCTCCTCCATGCCATTTTGTAAAGCAAGAATATCAGAATATCTTGGAAGGCATAGAAGTTAAAGCTGTCTTAGAGTTTACAAGCTTATTTTTACAGGAAGAAGAGACTAATTCAGCAACCTTTTTCTTCATGTATCTTATATTGTTAGCTTTTTAAAAAGTAATATTGAATTGTATAGGTGATTAGAAGAAAACAGGTACAGAAATTTGGAGTAAAATTTGTTTCTAAATCCACTAAGTATATGCAAGTTAAACTTAATTGCAGTGATAACTATCTGGAGCAACTACATTATCTTCAGTGGATCTAAGGCAGAAGCTCTGAACAATGTGACTCTATTGACTTCAGGAAATACAAAGAACCTGAGAAGTTCTCAGTAGGTATCTATGAAAATTCTTTGTTTACATGTCAATTGTTTTGATTTCATACGTTGTGTTTTCCCCACTATTTTTTAACTGTATACCAGACATATCACATGAAATCTGGAGCTCGGTGTTCATGGTTGTAGCTCTGTGAAAGTCACAAAAGCTGTGATGATTTGCACCTGCTAAAGATCTGCTTACCAATCCTCCTTCAAGTCCAGGAAATGAAGTGTCATAAAAATGTCATGGCTGCATGTGCCTATTTTATTCACCTCATTGGCTCCCTGAAGCTTAAAAGAACTACCAAAACCACAAGCTTCTATATGTAGAGAAAATCAGTTCTATGTAGAATAACACTATGTGTAAGTATCTTGCATTTGTAAGAGCCTTTGAACAATGTGAATTCCAGACCCTAAAATGCTGTAATAGACCAAGCTAAATACTAACAGTAATTACTCAAGTAAAGTCTCCCTTGAAACGAGACATAGACTTTGTCTTGCAGGATTGCTGTTGAAATCACCCACATTTTGAGTCACCATCACTGGAAAAAAACATGCAGAGGTGCCATTCTCAAGTCCTTAGGCTGGAGGAAGGGCCAACAGGAACCTTAAGAAATTCAGAAAGGACGGAAGTGTCGTGCTGTACGTGAGAGGGCAGAACTGCTTCAAGCACTACAGACTGGGCCCTGCCTGCCTGGGGAACAGCTCTCTTGAAAAGGCCCTGGAGGTCCTGGTAGATACAAGCTGGGTAGGTGCCCTGGCAGCAAAGGTCTACAGCATCCTGGGCTGTATTAACAGGAGCTCAGCCAATAGATCAAGAGGAGTGATTACCCCACCACTTGGTACTCACTAGACCATAACACTGTGTTTTGGGGCAGTTTTTCTCCCACCCAGAACAAGAAAGATACCAATAAACTGGAGCAGGTTCAACAGAGGGCCACTGGGAGACTGAGGGGACGGATCTTGCTGAGCCTGAAGAAGACTTCAGAGGGGCTGATAGCAGCCATCCGGCATAGACTGGAAGGT
>JAYECN010474685.1:0-17339 GCA_035222435.1 Microcambeva ribeirae | reverse complement strand
GGCTGAACAGGCCCAGCTCTCTCAGCCTTTCCTCATAGGGCAGATGTTCCAGGCCCCGGATCATCCTCGTAGCCCTATATAGCCGCATAATTTGGCAGGATTTACGCTTTTTTTTTTCTCCTTTTTTTCCTCTTTTTTTTTTTTCTTCACACAGAAACAGCAAAAAGCACATCCTCCTACAAAAGCCATCTTACCAAATCTCAATTCCTTGTCCCAATCTGAAGGATAAAAAGGAGGGGAGTGCGCTAGCACTTATTCAAGTAAAGATAGCCATTCCTCCATAGTATATTATCCCATAGCCCTGTTCAGAGAAACAGTTAAATCGTATCAAGTTGAAATCTATCGACTTCAGTAAAAGCCAAACTACACTTCTGACAATTTGGGTTGAGAATTCTCAAAGTGATGGATTAGAGGTAGGCCAAGTTACAAAAGAATAGTCTCTGAAGAGGAAATAAGAGTCAAAAAATAAGAGATATTGGCAGCTTTGCCCATAAATGATAAAAGACATTAAAAAATAAAGACAATTTTAACTCACCATCAAAAAAAATAAATAATGAATACGAAACAATCAAGCATTTTCTTTGCGCTCTGTACTTGACAGCATTTTGCATAGTGTTAATTTGTATTTTTGTCATGTGATTCTTCCCTCTCGATTGTCTGTGAACATGTATCAACACCTCAAATTTCAACAACGAACAAAGCAGCACTAGAGATGTTGAGCGTGTTTGTGTCAGATGGGCTAAAGAACTGCACAGAAGGCCCTTCAGCGCCGCAGCAGTCCAGACTGCCACCACCACTAGCAAACCTGTCCCCAGCGTGGCAGTTCCTGGCCGGGGCTAGGGATTGTACTTCATGTCCCTGCAGGAAGGCTGCCCTCTCCCTGGACCTGCCCTTCATCGCAGGGGCCAGAAAGGAAGTGTCACTGAACCTGCTACAGTTCCACTTCCCTACCTGTGGCATTTCTTTGCACAGAAGAGACCCTCGAGGTCTAACTATGTTAGTTCTAGAGCAGTTAGCCAAGCCATAGGCAACCATAGGCAAAGTTCAAGATCAACTTTACCACTACAAAGGCACTAACTTGGAAGCTGAAAAGGCAGCAGGCAAGCGAGTGGGGAGGCAAGAGGAAAGAGATCCTGATGGTTGTTACAGTTTTTAGCCTAAGCCAAAATTCCCATGATATACCAAGGGAGAACAGAAAAATCAGCACCTAAAAAATAAAAATTTGAGCACATTGCCTAAAGGGAATACTCTATTTTGAACAGAATCCATTCTCTTTTTTAAGAGATCCACTTTCAAGAAATTAAGACTGGCAACAATCCTCTAAGATTATAGACAAAAGAGAATAAAATAATGTAATAAAAATATTTATAAACTTTAAAGCAAGTAAAATATATTTCTTAAACTCCTTTTACCTGAATTCCCTTTAGAGATGAAGCACCCATGTAAAGAAAGACTCCGTAAAGTACTGGCATCGGAATAAACTGCAAAAACAAGCAGAGAAAGAAAGAGCACATTAAATATCATTTAACAATATTAAATGCTTGTAGAAAGACATTCTGAACAGTTGAAATTCAAAGTGCCATATGCCTGAATTAATCAGACAAGTGTAAATTCATAGTAACTCAATTACAAATTAATAATGCTACTCAGACTATAAAGAAAAGGAAGAATCTGGCTCTACAGATTTTTCTCTCTCATGGACGGTTATAGTTCTAGTATACTTTATTGACTATTAATAAAATTAACAGAATAAGAAAAATAAAAGTAATTATACAATCACACATTGCACTTAAAAGACTTCTCAGGAAAGCATCTGAACAAAAGAACTACAATTTTCAGAAAAAAAATTAAGGATGCACATATATTGCTAAAATAAATATTCTGTGCTGTAAGTATTTAAAATAGTGTATGACTTCCATAGAATAATTTTGTGAGAGCATCTATAGTTTAAAATGCCCAGGCCCTCACTATAAAGTGTGTAGGTAAAGTAGTAAGATAGATATTCCATAGATAAATGTCTGTGTTAAATACAACACAAGAAGATACATCTGTTAGGAAGGTTTTGCAGCGTACTTAAACATATATTCCTCAGAAGTCTAATTTTAGGGCTTATTCCCTTCTCTGTGACAACATACAAGTCTAAATTCCAATCTTGTTGAAACCAGTAGCAAAACTGTCACCGATTTCATAGATAATTTTTAATAACAATATTAAATATTATGTATATAGATAGCATTGTATATCCATATGACTAGCCACCTACTTTTAGGACACTGTTGAGCAGCGTCACCCATGCAAGCAGCATGAAAGCTTTGTTCATTTCCAAGAAATGAACCTCAGAATGTCTCCGAACTGTGAAAACGGTTTTAAATTATCCAGAAAACACAGAATGTTTTTAAACTATCTAAACAAACTTTCTTCCTGGTATAATTTGGCAAGACTGTTTCAAAACAACTTGCCATGAGCTCAAAGTATAGAAAAGGGGGAAACTTGGTTTTCTGCAGGTCAATGGCACAATTCCCTTTGACTTCAGCCAGACCAGAATTTCATTACAAGATTTTTTTTCCAAAAATATTAGTTGTCCCTATCCATTCTATTATGCAAAATTAGCATTCCAATACAGGCTACCACTGTACAAAATTATGCTAGTCAGTGCTAGTTACTCAGCTGCTGCTTCTTGTTTTCCCAGATTACCTTCAGGATACTTGTCAAAAAGACAGATGAGCCCATAAGGACAAAAATCATGAGCCCTGTGACTCTCTGCTCCCGGATTCCAAGAAATTTTGGCTGTTCTCCTGGAGCGGAGCACTCGGATTCCAGTTTTAAGCTATTCACATGGGAAATAGAGAGGACGGTGGCAGCAACAAACCATGGCAATCCCATAATGGAGCACACTCCAAGCATGACTGCCACCATGAGTAAGTCGAGATGGTACCCACATCCTTTCTGTTAAAAAAAAAAATATATTGACAGCAATAAGAAATAAAATGAAAACTGACTTAAGGAGACACTCGCGAGAAGCATTTCTAATGAGCAGTTACAGATAATTTTTAAATTAGTGTCTTGTAAGATAAAGTAGCTTTTTTTGTGTTATCCAGGATGGGTCAGCAGTGATGACACCCTGTTACCTAAGGGGAACTCCTGCTCCTTTGAGTGTAATTCTTAACGATTTTAGACTTGTTCCAGTTTGAGTAAGTGTATATATCATAAATCCACTTTACAATTGGGAACACAGAGCTCTCCTGATAAAGAGGCATAAAGGACATTAACTCAGAGACACATATCTTCTATAAGAAGTCTAAGAGATACTATGAAGACAATGGAAAACTACATTTTCTGGTTAAACTAAACTTGATCTGTGGATAATAGTGGATGCTAGCCAGCAGAACTTTCAAAAGTGCAGCCAGCTTTCCAAACACTGAATTTAATGAAAAAAATAAAAAGTAGGACATCTAACCATCCCTATGTAGAAGGATTAAAAAGTACCTATTTTCATTCTTCCCTATACAAAAATTCTTCAGTTAATATTTACAAAGTCAATTTCTGCAATAAATATAAAACTACATATATCCTTTTAAAGTTTTTATATACTGTGAACATGTGGTAGTAATAATTTTCTTCTAAAGCACTTTGACCAAGAACAGACAGTTAGAAAACAGGAGAAATTAAACCTATAATTAAGCTACATATTAAACAACAGATTAAGAATAATTAGGTCCTGTGTTTTACTAGTTTACCTATTCAATACTTACATAATACTATAAGCTTTAAATGGAAAATTCATTACAAAACCTCTAGTGTTGGGCTGTCTTTGTGTAAATCATGCTCTATAAATTTGCTGTTATGAGGATGTTGCTTTGATTTTGGATAGTGGTCAGCAGAAGTCTTTGGTCAAACCTTAGGTACATTCAAAAAACAACTGCAAATTGAATCTGCATTTTACAATGACCAATGATCTGCACAGAGTTTGATCATATAAATGTTTGTTATCATAGTTGGAAGGGATTTTTCTTTTCTATTTTAGTAAGTATCCAGGAACTTCACACAGCTGCAAGTAAGAGCTCAAGCTGTTTCCTTTAAAAAGTCAAGGTAGTGGGTTATCTCCATAAAATTTTGCAATATGGCAACCAATCCAATGTCACGGTCTGATGAGGCAGTGATGTTCATGCAAACAATATGAATATGTTGAACCATAATTTTGCCTGTAAAACCATGCAAATGCCTTTTGACATAAAAAAAGTAACTAAACTAAACTTGGAAGGATTTGCTACAGAGACTGCCAAAAGCTGAAATGTGCACTATTTAGAATTTGCTATGGGAAGTATAAAAAAAGAGGGGGAAAATGAGTTGGAAGCAAACAAATCATTCCTTTCTGAAGACAACTTTTATTTCTAAAATGGGAAGTGTCTGAGTTTATGAAAATGTAAGCCACATATCAAAATGAAAATGCCGTCTTAATTTACTTACATTATTTAAAAAGGAGAATTCACATAAAGGAAAAGAAAATGAAAAGTATCAGTGCTAGCTACATTCTCTCACTTCTCGTAAGTGCTCAGATCTTACCTCCAAAGCACAACTCGACAAACTCAGAGACGTGCCAAACAAAGATATTAGTTACAGGCACAATGCACACACAGAGTTTAATTCTAAACCCTAACCGAGACACCTTTTTTTACCTTCTGACACATTTATGAGGAATGTATCTGCTAATGCATACAGAATCTGAGAGCTTTTCCTCACATTCATACATGATCTGAGGAACCTGACATATGGGAGGAAAAGGAAGCATAGCAACAGGTGATGCTACACCAGACCCCAGCAAAACTAAAACGCAGCAAGACAAGGGGGCAGCCAGGAGGACCATCTGACTCCCAGATGCCAGTGCTGAAAAAACACATTCCAAAGCTTGGCAGCAAATTCCTGCATCTGTCAAGTTAACCACATGCAATGCTATGGATTGACATGAAGAACCAGGCTGACAAAGAGGGCAAAAAAAGAACATATCAAATGTCACAATCATCCAAGAAGAGGCAGTGCAAAGTGAAGGTTGCAAATGCATTTGCTAAAGCAACTTGGGATTGGATTGCTGCTTATTAAAAGTATGTCAAAAAAAGCCTAGGCTTGCTGCATATACATGTAGAGAAACCTGCTGCTGTTAGATTTTGCACAACAGTTTTTCAAAGGGGTGATGTCCCTTTTTCTCTCTCCATCTGTAGGCATCTAAAGTGTTAGAGAACAGAGCAGTAAGCTGTCCCACAGCATTTTAGGAAGCCATCGTGCCTCTGAAGTTCACTTTTATTCTCCTCCCTTGTTTAAGAAATGAAGGGCAGGCAAACAAAATAAAAGGAAGAATCACATATAAAGATGGAAGCAGAAAAAAACTTTGTATAATAAAACAACTCCTGAATAGCTTTTCAAAATTCAATCTAGTAGAAAAATTATGTCAGTATCTGAAGACGTACTGAGCATTATGATACTTAAGGAAACAATTCACTTCCAGATTTGCTTTAGATGAATGCATCTAACACCTCAAATAAAGCATTGTCTAGACTGCTTTCTTGATTCAGAATCTCTGTTCCAAATCACTTTCGTAAAGACTTGTACAAGGCAGAGAATTTCTGACACAGGATACCAGTATTTTGTAGACAAATAGAGAAAAGAGAAAAATGAAAGGACTGCTAAATAACACACAGTAAGACAGCCATCATTAAATAGATCAAAGTACAGTATATAACCTGAAGCGGAAAATCAAAGTGAAAATACAATGATTTGACTGAATACCTTTAGTTTGTGTTCTTTTCTATTTATAATGACAGCTGTGATCTGTTGGTCCATAAAGATAAGGATAGTACAAAGCAGAGCTGGAATTACAGCAGCTATCACTGTCCACCAAGGATTAGGTCCCAAAGGAGTAATAAACCAGCCACGATCATCTCTGGTGGGCTATAAAAACAGGATCATGAACAATCAGTCAGAACTCTATGGATCATTAATATTTCAATTTCACAAGATTATACACAAAAACATTACTAAGACATGATGTGCTTTAAAATTAATAAACAATCTCTCTATGTAAGACCACAGAAAAAAATGCTAACCTTAATACAATACCAAAAAAGAGAAGGCATAATTAAGAAAATCATCTAAGATACTGCAGACTTGGTTATATTCAATACACTCAGTCAAGATCTCAGAAGGAGCCTCTGAACATTACAGTAGACTGAGACTTGGATAATTTCAGTAAGTTTGGTCTCCACATAGAAGATGCAAGGAAGCATGAAGGATCCTCAGTTACACAGATCACTATTCACAGAGTCACTATTCATTGTGTTTGGTGCACACACACAAAAAAAAGATCACAACAGCATCACTACTCCCTAATTATAAAAATATGATAAATCCACTAAAGCATACTGTGTTATCAAAATAACAAAACAGTGCAATTTATCAATAAATTACCTTAAAAGCATTTGGAACTTGAAGCTTTGGTGATGGGATCCCAATGGCATAGTCAATTAAGACCATGGACAAAATAGTGAGAAAGACAGCAAAATCACTGACAACAGATCGCACCTGTGAATATCAAAAGGCATGACAATTTTAACAAAAACATTCACGGGTGATTTATGACTTGTTTCTCTTTACAACATCAAGGCATGTTTTGCTTACAGGTAAAAACACACTTACTCTGGTACAATGTCTTAACACAGAAAAGACACAAAATGTTCATTTAACTTGCAGTTAATTAAACTTGCAATACAGATGCAGTTCTATGCTGCACATAACTAATGACAACTTTTGAATCAACCAAGTTGCACTTACCTTTGTTGGAAAGTACCGACTAGTTTTGAACTGCTTCAGTGTGGATGACAGCGTTACTGTTGAAAAGAATAAGATGACAGACCAGAAGAGGACATCTGGAACATATGGGCCATGATGACCACAGGCTCGGCCAACAAACTCTCCATGAAGCTTCCTACATTCCTACCAGGGAAAACAAAGTAGGTGTGTTCTGAAAAAATCCATGTTTATGCTGCTGTTATAGGAAAGTAATAGGAGAGAAAAAACATATTACAAGCAACCTAGACTGCTTTACTAAAGCTTGTAAAATCCGTTTTAGATACTTAATCTTTTAAAAATTAAAACTCCTGATATTTGTACCTGGACTGTATGGAAAAGTCTCAAACCTTATGACACTATCAACAAAAAGTGAAAGTTGACAATAAGTTTTCTTAATTTCAGAATTAAGGACATATTACATGCACAAGTATCCCTTCATAATAAATCACCTTTTTACAATGGTATTTAAAATACAATGAGATTTGTTTCAAACAGTTCCAGCCTACTTGCTGATTTTTGCTTTTCAAATATACTTCCTAATTCCTCCTTAAAAGAGGAACAAGTTCCACCAAGAGAAAGGCTGTTCCAGATGCACTGTCAAGAATTGCTGCTTTATTTTAAGCAGGAAAGTTCAAGGAAGAACTACTTGATAGAGATATTAGCCTAAGAAAACAATACATTTAATACCACATGAGGGCAGCACATTCCTTAAAATTATCTTTTCCAAAAAAGTGGTCTGGTAAAACACAGCAAACCCCTGATATTCTGTTCAATACAATTTATGAACACGTATGTAAATACAGTAGAATACATCTCCAGTATTTCTCCAATACCACACACTAATTCTTTAAAGACCTGCTTATCCTAGCACAACAAGCAGAGAAATACAGTGCAGCTAGAAAACTGTGAGCTACCGTTTCTGTACAGTTACAGTTTCCTTCTCCTTCCCTGACCTCTTTCCTTCATTTCCACCTAATACCCATATTAAGTAAAAGAAAAACCTTCCACAACCAGAATAAGAGATACCAGACAGCATTATCTAGCCAGATCAAGATCTTACGTTATCCAAAAATTAGGGCCACTGACTCATCCATTCGTGGCTTGACTTGGTATAAGATACATTGGCTTTTATAGAAGACTGACTTGAAAAAGTAAATGTAGTTGCTATCTGATGACTGTGAGACAAAAGGCTGCAAAACATTGGACATTAGCATTGCAGTAAATGCGGGGTAATTATGATTTGTTTGAGTTTTGCCTCAAACAAAGGCATTAGGTGGCGGGGGTGGGGGGGGGAAGGAGTTTCAGGAAACCTAAAAGAAATTCTCAAGATTTTGGGACATCAAATGGAAAATTGGTCCTGACTGGAGTCAGATTTTTTTTTTTATGTTCTCACAGCACAGGGATGGTTTTAATGTAAAAATAGGCAACTACAGAAGTACTGAATTAGGGTTTTTTTTGTTGTTGTTGTTGTTGTTGTTTTTATATTACCACTGATCACATTCAGTTTGTCTTAGTAAGACAAAGAAACTCTGGTCTTTCTGCGGTCTTTGAGAGAAAGTGTTGTCTTCTTTCCTGACCAACCTGGGTTTGAAGCAGTCACTTTTACAAGTCTTAAGAAAGACATAAGAAGCAACAGGAAGAACTAAGCAACAGATAAGAGAGGGGAATTAGACTGATCAAACTATTATAGGCAATTATGTCTAATGTTTTAGTACATCTCTGCAGGATAGGAGAATTCATGTTTCCTGATGATGTTTGCAAAGAGTAAATATATACAAGTATGGAGAAATTCAGATATTTCTTTGGCAACCACAGGGACTCATGAGAAGAGTTGTTCAGTTACACTGTTACTCATGTAAACTCAAGTTTTGGTGAGAAGCTTTTGAGGAGAAGTTTTAAAGGGTTTTATGTAATTCAGCAGGTCTTTTACATTTATAGTTAAAACAAAATCTGTTATTTTAAATCTCCTCAGCTGCAAATGTACTCTGAAAAACACTGTCAGAGATCTGAGAAAGTGAGAGGAGGAGTCTGCCCCTGCACAGATGCTCTTAGAGTGTGCTGAAATTTTGCGAATATTCATTCTACATTGCTGGAATCCCTCAGGCCAGCAGTTCTCAACTTTTTCTGTACTGTTGCCACACCAACAGAGGTGAGGAGAAGTCCCTACTATCTAGACATTGCAGCCATGGGCGACAGTTCCTGCTTAACTTGTAATAAGAGAGCATCCTTTCTTCTGCATTCTTGCTTTTGAAAGGAAAAAGAGTATCCACTGAACATGGTCCATTGGATTGGCATTATAAAGTTTCATTTGGTTATGCCAAGGAAGGTGTTAACTTCAAATTAGTTTTGAGAGATCTCTAGTTTTGCATCTTTTGTACTGAATTCTCCTTGGCTTCATAATGAAATGATCTATTTGTGAAAAACAGTGGTGGCCTCATCTCAATATACCAGTTTTATCGAGCTGTAAAGGTTGCTTTAAAGATGGAAAATCTAAAGCAGTGCATTTGTTAAACCTAGTTAAAGCAGTGTACCATTTAGAAACAAGCTACATATGCAGCGTCTCCCAAGCTATCTATAATTTGTTCCCCCTCCCTCCTTGCAAGAAAATTTACATAACTAAGTCATAAATAACACTGAAGGCCTAGATACAGAGAAACTTGGTCAGCAAACAGAAATTTTACATTTCTCCCCTTTCCCCTCCACTATAGTCTGAAAAGCTGGATAGTGTTTTAGGGGATATAAAAGGTCCTGAAGTCTTTCTACCCAAGGAAACTTTGGCTTTGCCATCTGGCAGAATTGAGGACAAATCCATTGTCACTTCATGTGTTTAGATCTCAGTCAAACTCTTGTGCTAGTGTGTCAAGAAGTTTTCAAAGCAGAGCACAAAAAGTATATATTTGCTTTAACATGTATTATCAATGACTGCATAATGTTCTAGCAAAAGGTTTACAAAAGGAGATAATACTGCAAAGTCCGCATCTTTGTTCAGTGAATTATCTAAAGGGTTCTACCTGAACATGCATTACCGGATAGAACAGAGTATTGCTTCAATATAGTACTTGCTGCAGTAGGACAAAATCATTTATGCTTATGCCTTTATTGGTCCCAATATTTCACTTACTGACACAGTTAGGTTCCCCCATGGCACATCAGATGTAGATATATTGTAGTCACGCCAGTATTGCAAGGTTTTATTGCTGGGATGTTCTGGTTCCACACAATTGCATCTGAAAAGACAAAACAATATTTTTTTCCTTACTAATAGAAGATGTATCAGATATGAATCCAAATTATTTATCAACATTATGATGTATTAAAACTGTGCTCTACTTTGCCATATCACTTTAGTTTAAATTAATTCAGTAAATGCGTGCTTTGAAGCAGTTGGTAGCTCTGCAGCTAGTGCTATTACTAGAATATAATAGGCTGTGACACGTGTATGCATATATAGTACGTAATGTGACATATATAACCACTCTCCACAATAAGTTTTTCCTCCTGTTTTATTCTATTCTACTGATGTCTCTAGGTTTCACTAAGCACATAGTTCACTATGCTGAGAATGTGCCAGTGATGTTCCACTTCCTAATGCCTAAACTTTCCTCTATGGAGATTGGATGACCATAGGTCAGCTCTGGGCCCATACATCTCAAGTGCAAACTGTATTCTGTCCCCTTTCTCTTTCCTGGAATGACTTTGAACAAAAAATTGTCCAACTCCCCAGTCAGCTATCAGGACTCTGAAAGATCACTAGCACTTACAAGCTCTGTCCCCATTGCTTTTCCTTTCCCCACAACTGCTCTAAAAGCATGCTTTTCATTTTAAATTGTGCATTTTAACATACAAAAGGTTAAGAGGCAGTGTGGGAGGACAAGGCTTCAAAGGCAATTTAAAATCAAAATTAGGTCTTTAAATCCTCTGAAGCAAACTGTGGGAGACTTTTTCTTTGATAAGGCCTTCAAAATACACAGGATACTCTGTAGGTTCCAAGATGTCAAGTTTGCTTTGCAATTCTCTCTAAAGTAATCCTGCTTTAAAAATCTATGGAAGTATCTATCCTGGTAGCATTTTAACTAGCTTATGATGGCTGCAAAATAATGCTGCACCTCCCCTTCTGACAAAGTTTTCAGGAGCAGCAAGTGACAGGATAACTTCTGCCCATAGAGCTGAGAGTCTTTAGGCACACATTTGCATCCCAGTTCTGGAGTATCACCTTGTTCATTTAGCTAATCCACCACTTTTCTCTGTGGCTATTTATCTGCCTACCAAATGAATAGGAAAATTCTTCAGGTTTGTCATATTTTCCACATATGAAATTCTGCCATCTATATTGTGAGTACAGGATAGTGCTACTGTGCTTCCATTACAATACTATACATGTGGCATCACAACTGCATTTAATATATACGCAGAGACATGCAGATTGTCTTTGTGCAACTCCTCAGCTTTATTTTAAATGCAGATGTTTATAAAAGAAAGAAAAAAGACCTTACAGCCCATGAACAAGAAAAACAGAACAAAACAAAAAAGCAATAGCATTCAGAGGAGTAGAGGGCCTGAGTCAAAAGGCTTTTAAGTCAATTGGATCTTTCAAGCAGACTTAATGTGTTTTGGATCAGGCCCCAAGTGCAGAATGAATGCGTGTTCAAAGCACGGTTAAAGATATTACAAAATAAGTTAAACGAAGCATGTTATTCATAGTGAGTTAAAGTAGCATAGTAAAGTCAATACGCAGTCCATCTATGTTATTGCAAGGGCACGTTTGCTGTTCATGCAAGAATACAGATGTGGCTGTTTCAGGTTACTATCGTGTCCTGGGAACAAAGCAGTTTCCTGCCCCCTTTTGTCCATCGCTGATCATAGACTGGCCAGATGCCGGGCGCTGGCCCACTGGGATTTGATTACAGTAGGCCAAGGTGACGTGGGCTGTTCTGTCACAGTCACTTTCTCACTAGAAGGGAAGACTGTGCATGTCACCAACACTATATGATAGAGCTATGCTTGCTGCAAATTGCAAAGCTACATTTAAACATTAAAGAAGCTATTTTTTTCTAGTTCCTTACAGTCAGAAATACAGCAATTGAAGCTGTATTCAATTCAATTCAATATAGCCAAAGTAATTCATCTTTGATGAGATCCATCCCACTGTTTATTCCTATATCAAAACTGCTTTCCTCCTCTGCAGGGAATTAGCATTCCAGTCTAGCCTTTACCAAGTTTGGTAGGTATTTACTGATGGCAATCACTCATCAGCAAATCATGTGTACAAACTCAGCCCAAAAAGACCAAAATTTTCACCCTGCACCATCAGAGGTTACATCCGAACGGGTGCAAAATTAGGCCCTAACTGTAAAGATCAAATCCTGTATTTCTCTAGAGAGATAAAATTAAAATCAAGTAAATTGTTCACTATGTGAAAAGTGAGCATGCTTTGACTATCCCCATTTATTTAATACCTTAGAGTTAGAGTAATTATAAAAACTGTCTTGATGCTGAAGAGGCACTAAAGAACACACTGAAGTATATCAGCACCACCTCTTCAAAGAATGACCATGGTTGTTTTAATACATATTGCGTTATTCTGTATTGTTTTCAATGCAATATGTCCTCTGGCAACAATGACATTTTGTCATAGTATGACTGTGTTCCACCAGCATGCTAATTGCCTAGCAGTATAGGAAAGAGGGATAGCAAGGCAATCCCTCTCCAGACTAGAAAACATAACTGGAGGTGCCATTCAGTGCCAGAACATAAATTATTAGGATTAACCACCACAAGGTGACATTTCACAGCAGATGTAATTGGAGTAATAATGACTATTTCCCAAACACAACTGACCTGCAAGGATGAATTTGCATTAGCAGAATAGGGCTTTCTACTTTACTTTTTTTAAACTGTTAGTCTCTTCTGTTGTCATTTTTTACTCTAATGGAGAGGTCAGCTCTCAGAGTGCGAAGTAATATACACTGCAGTGTGAACACTAAAACATGTGTTTATTTTCTTGATAAAACTCTTAAGGCTTGAGTAAGCAAAATTTTACTGCCTCTTGAGGCAGCAAATGTTCTTAAAGTCCATATGTTTGAAAAGTTGTTTAAAGAGCTGAGCACCTGCCCAACATAAGCGATCTATTTGGAGTTTATGCTCCTTTCACACCTACAGCAAGAGACTATCTGCACACCTATAATTACGTTCTCATATTCAGCTCCAAAGACAGTAAGAACTGAGCAACAGTCTCCCATACTGAGTTGGCACACGCTTACAGGAGCCCCATGCCTCTGAGAAACAGCAGCTCTAGGCTATATCTACAGTGGGCCTAGATACCAGGCATAGGTCATTCCCTTCTCTATATAAAATTTGGCAACAAGGCAGAGGATGGTGGAACTGGCTAACTAAAGTGATTTAGTTCAGACAATAGAATCTCCAGTGGACACATGAGGCCTGTCTTAAGATCAGAACTGATTTAGAAAAAAAAAAAAAGGAAAAAAAAAGTAACAGGAAAATAACACACCTAAGCTGCTAGCTACAAAAATAACCAAAGTAAGGAGCCATTGTGGCCTTTATACTTGCCAAGGTGTTCAAGAAAACAGGATGGGAAACCCAGGTAGATGACAAAGAATGAGTTTTCCTACTGGCTGATGCACTGCTATCGCTGTAAGCCTGTATCTTTCAGAGGAGCATGAAGACTTCAGCTAAATCTTCAACACCAATCAGACAGTTTCAGTGGAGATCCTGATGCCACCCCATTCCCTTCTGCGTCCTAACCACCCAACATTTTTTCCTCATTTTTCCTATCTCTTTTTGCTAAGTTTCACAAGTTACATAACTTGAGACAGTCAAGTGCGCAACATTTCCTGTTGCCCATTTCCTGTGTACAACACTTCCTGCACACCTTGTCCTGTCTTCAAAGGATTTGACAACAGTAGCTTCAGGGCATCTCAGACAACCAGCAGTGTCCTCTTCTGTTCCCCACAGGGATAGCTGGCACCAAAAAGATCATCCAAATTACCACTCTTCCTTGGGATACAGTGAATGTGAACAAAGGCTTCAAAAATAATAATAAAGGTATTTTATATGTGAAATAAGTTGGTTTTCTCCTCTTTTGTAGATTAGCACATTTCTGAGCACAGTTGTTGCGCAACAAC
The DNA here is from genome assembly GCA_035222435.1 of Microcambeva ribeirae. NCBI lineage: Eukaryota > Metazoa > Chordata > Actinopteri > Siluriformes > Trichomycteridae > Microcambeva > Microcambeva ribeirae. The sequence goes on along the minus strand of JAYECN010474685.1, from coordinate 3,357 downwards.
TAATCTGGTGAAAGGTTCTGTACTCAAAATATTCAATCCTGACCATACCTTCCTGTTCTACTGCAAAACAAGAAACTTGTTTTTTGCTTATGACATTCCTAGACCTGTCAAGCACTCACTCCTCCCTGTACATTTAAAACATTGAGCACAGTATTAACAGCAAGCGCTAACACACTCCACTGCCATTACAGCTAACTTGAGATCTTGGCACAAGAATCTGGCCCAGTACTTTTGCGAGTAAAACACACTTAAATGGTGTAGTTCCTCTGGAAGCTTTATGGCTACTCAGTTATAAGCAGTTATTATTTTACAGCTCAGTGTGTTCAACTTATAAAGCACTTTTCGGGAGTTCCTATTTCTTCCAACACGTTCATGCTGCAAGCTATACCTCTTTATCCTACCCAAAGATCTGACCTATTGAAGGTGCAACTGCAGTTTCTTCATAACAAGCCAACATAATATTTCCCCTTCCTGGAAACGCAAAACCTCTTTTTAGCTTCTTTAGGTTAGCGATTGAGATTTGTTCAATATGAATATTTATATTATAAAAAAAAAGAAAAACAGGCAAGCAGGCAAGCATGACAAATAAGTTACAAAATGTGCTTATTTAAACAATATGTCTCATGGAATATGAGAACACACATTTGGTAATACAAGTAGGAAGATTTTTTTTTTTTCCCTAAGAAACACAGTATGCTGTACAGGGCTTGCTGTACACTGGTGACATAACAGACAGAATAGGAATATGGTATGAAAAAAGAAGGCAACATCACTAATTTAACAGTGATGTGCTAGAACATATTCATAAGCATTGCTTATGTTGCATTTACAACTCTGAAGGTCTGAGGGAAGGCCCATCAGCAGCAGAATGCCATGCATTTTTAGGTTATCTCTAAATATATCATTTTCATGGGAGTTACGGGTACTTGCAGAGTCCTTTTTCCCATGTCAGAGCTGCTACAGAAAGGCAGTAAGCTTCATCTTCTCTGTCATTCCATACTTATAAGACCAGCATATCCCTGGCATTATATTTATCGTATTCTTACACGCATCAACATTAACAGCAAAGAAGCAAAAGTCCCAGTGGAGAAGAAACTGGAAATAAAATAGTTAATGTGGGTGGGAAATAGACTTGTCAGCTAAGTTCTCTCTGCAGTTCACAAAATGCTTTTAAGGCATAATCTTAAACCTGTCATGGTCAGATGGGATTTTTTTCATTTATTTATGAGATCTGCCATACTGAATTAGGCATTAAGTCCTCAATTTATTGTAGCCCATCTCTGATGATCATGAATATCAGTAGGCATTTGACTATATTCAGTTTAGTCTGTAAAGCTGAGGTGGAAATTAGATAAGCCTATAAAAGCATCAAATAATGCATTCAACATAATAATTTCGTAAACACACACAGATAAATCTGGGGGGAAATTTGATGTTACAGTGAAGAAATCCCAAAGAATCAGATTTCTTAGCACATCAGAAGGAAAAATGTTGCTCTGTTAAGAGGATAGTGCAAAACAAATTTATAATTACATTGTAGTTTTTTAATCCTTGTTGCCTTTCGTAATTGTTAGTCTTTATTAGTTGCCTGGTGTATAATGCAGTCTATGCATTCATAGCAGTACTGCAGTATGTAACTGCCATACATTGAGGTTAATGTGCAGAAAAGTGGTGTAATTATGTGGGAAGCATTTTTCGTTTTGACAATTCATCTGAAAGCTTTCACTGAGACATAGTTCTAGGATGTCAGCTCACCCCCTTTCTAAACTAAAAATAAATATATAAATGAACAATAGAGCTATATACCAGAGGTGAAAAGATGAGGGTTTAGGAATGATATACTGCACATGTGATGTGGTCAGTATCATTATTAATTGCTGAAATGTAGTGAATGCTTACAAAGCTGCTGTAACGAAATGACCCAAGGATTTTACATAAACCTTTTCAACTTTTGAAGACCAAATGTTGACTGGTTATCAATGACAAACTACATATCGCAGAGAACTGCTTAGCAAGGAGATCCTTTTCCAAGCTGGGGCAACAGAGAGTAAAAAGAATGAAGCAGTATTGGTGCCTACTGCACTCAGTGGAGAGAGAAACACAAAAATGAGTTGAGAAGGAACAGAGATGTCCAAACCAAAACAAACCAACAAAGAACAAAGAGGAGGAATCTCCAGATTCAAGGTTTTGTCAAGAAGTGAAAAGAACCCAGCAACTGAACTTCATCATAAAAACTGCATGATTTAGGGAGGAGGAAAGTTCTTATCTTAATCACAGATACGACTTTTTTACTTTATTGTAGAAGAAAACCGTAAGGAATGGGGAAAGAAAATCTACATTCATACTTGAGTTCAAAGAAATCATTACATCAACTGGATTTAAATTACATGTCTGGGATTGTAACAAGAAATGCCTATAAACCAAAGTCACTTTCTGCTATTTATCATCACTCACTATTCATTCCACTTGCAGCTCAAGGAACACGGGTATAAAACAACACAATTTGCATCTAAGTAATGAGCATTTAGTAACTTTGCATTAGGTACATTTATTTTCTTAAATGTAAACTTTAATTCCTAATCTTTTAAATTAATAAATTTAGATCAAGTTATACAGCTAATGAAAAATTTAAATTTGCTTGTGAAAACAGAATGGACAAAACTCCTTTTTACAATACCTTCTAAAGACACTGGTTTCTATAGCCTGCATAAGACATTGAGATTGACGTGATCTTGGCTCCTTAATTACATCAAGAGTGGGATTTTCTACTTCTAATTCTTAAGTGCATGTCAATACCAAGACAGATTGTAATATGCATATTACTATGCCAAGAATACACGTTAAAATTATTCAATGTAATCTGTTAATAATTGAATAACTTCTGGTAAAGAATTATTAAAAACAACACGAATTTATCACTTTGGGGAAAAAAAAGAATTAATAAAACCTTATGGTATATAAAGTCCCAAGAACTGAGCAACCTCACCCACAGAAATAATTTATCTTCTGTATTCAAAGACAACTGCCTCAAAATACTTGTGTTGGATAATTTAGAAAACAATCCAGTTTTCTTTACAAGACATTTGTTTTCCTTTCCAGAACTTTTATTTTTAAATCAGTAAGTGGTAGGGATCTCCTTTCCTTGTAAAAATTATATCCTAGTATTTACTGCACACATTAAAACCTAAATGCATCAGTGTTCTACAGAATTCACTAAAAGGAAGTGAGTAGGAAAAAGCAGGAGGAGGCGAGTGCAGAAATAAGAGTTGCTATGCCAACCTACAAATGCTAATGGCATGACAAATACAAAAAGGTCACAGTTAAAAAAGAAAAAAAAAAAAAAAAAAAAAAAAGGAG
>JAYECN010474675.1:0-17339 GCA_035222435.1 Microcambeva ribeirae | reverse complement strand
TATTATTAAAGAAAAAAATCTTTGGATTTTGAAAAGGGATAACATGATTAAAAGCAGGAAAAAAAAAAAAAAAAAGAAAAAGAAAAAGAAAAGAAAAAGAAAACAAACAACCACTTTCGGACTTCAACATTTTTTCTGCTTTCTTTCTGCTCTTGTAATTAAGACAGCTGCCGAACAATTTACATTTCTCCAGCTGCTTGACAACAGTGTGCCTGATTTTCACTTTACAACAGCAAAAGAGTGCTGCTACCATGAAAGGGTGAGCAATGGCCCATCTTCAATCACAAGAAGACCCTACTTCTTTTTTCTCTCACAAGTAAATCCACACTTCAAGACTATAAATCAATGTTCTTGCAAAACCAAGAGAACAAATCATTGGCGATTTAAGATCATCTTATACCATCAGTGTGTTATAAAGTAATCCTGATGTAAATCAGAATTTCAGAATGAATCTAGAGAAAGGAAGACAAGAAGATCCTTTTGCACTTGGAGGAAGGGAATGCAAAATTAATTTACTTCTGCATATAGAATAGTTTCTTCTGAGCCTCACAAAAAGCTGCAGGTGCTCCTTTCAGGAAACTGTGAACAAAGTAAATGGGAATTGCTAGTCTTTTTGAGCACTATATATACATTTCTAGAGGCCTTTTAGCTAAATGTGTAAAGAAAGCATATTAGGCAAAAGATAATATAGGGGCATATAATAGTTCAATAGGGGACCAGAAGAATCTGAGGAATATCTGGTAAAGCATTTTTATTATTTTTTAAACTTTTAAATAAGAAGAAATGTGAAATAGCTAAATATCATATTTTCAACTGATTTTATATGCTATCTTGTGCTGAGTATTTTAAGTGAAAAAACATGCTTCTAGTGCAAACAGGTAGAATTTGGAAAGGGTTGGAAAAGAAAGTGTCAAAGAAATGCCAAATAAGGAGAAACAAAATGAAGTCAAAACAGTCCTTCTTACCAAAATTAGTATAATCACACAAACATAAGTAAACAAACCTGGCCCACCCCTCCCACACAAAGACAGACACACAAAACAAAACAAAACAAAACAAAAAACACCAAACAAACAAACAAAAAACAGGATAACAAGTTCTTTCCCTCTTGCAAAATCTCCTTTTAAAAGATGTACTTTCAGGGCATGATCCTAGCAAAATTCTTACTGATTTCCAGTACTCAATACTCTAAAAAGAGAAAAGCTCTTTATGAATGATGTCTTGCAAATTTTTGCTGCTATACTTAAGTCTGCCTCCCAACTTTTCTGAAATTCAAACATAATTTTCATGTCCAACTGACTAAATCACAACAACCAACAAAACATGCCTGATATCAAAGCAATTTAAAGCACAATTCAGCTTGAAAACCATTTCTGTTCCTGCTACTACTTTCAGCTCTTCTCTTCCTGCCCACCCAGCGGAGCAGCAGGACTCCAGGACATAATGGAAAGCATGGAGCAGACTTACCTACAACGTCACTCCCATGGCTCCATAATGAAGTACTAGATCTCGCTTTACCTTTCTACCTGTGCCAGTAACAGATAGATACACATATATAGCTACTCCATCCTGTGCCGTATAGAGACCCTTTTAGTAAGAAGTATCAATTCTGCTTGAAATCCTTATGAAAATTAGTTTTCAGAAGACAGGGTGTGACAGTGATGAAAAACTTCAGTGTATACTCTCAACAGCCTATACTTAAATTTCCTTATGGAAACTGAAGCCTTCCTTCTACAAGAAACTGCCTGGGAAGAAGGGCAGGAGGGACAAAGATCAGTGTAAAGAGGAGAGTAAGAAACGTTAATAGTGAATGAAATGTTTTTATTGGTAAGCATTCTATTTTATTCTTGACTTCTTAACTTTCTTTGTGTTCTCAGAACTTGAATAAAGTTCAGGAGAAAGATCACAACTTACTGAAAGAAGTTCCTAGGACATGAGTGATGAGTGCCACCTATCTACACACAGTACCATTACCTTTATCTTTATTCAAAGGCAGAAACTATTAGCTGCTGTTTCCTTTTTTTTCTGCATGCTCAGATTGTACAATAGAGAGCAGTTTGTAGGACATTCAATGAAATGAAATGAAAGGAATAAAATGTATGTGGAATTTCCAAGGTTACAGAGAGTTTTATATTAAATACTGGTATTAACCTCTGTATGTATAGTAAAACTGTCTCCTAGGCTTTCATTCTATTTGGGAAAATATTCTATTTGGGAAATCCGCACATAGGTCACTACAATCTCTTTTTCAAATGTTCATTTTTAAGCAATAGGCAAAGAAAAATACATAGAAAAGTAGCAGGCTTTGTTAGTATTATTCTGAGGTCTCACCACAGTTAATTCATTAAATGAGAAAAATGTCTATTGCATAATCTACTTCTTTGACCTTCCTGAAGTAACCCACATTGCCAGGGATGATGCACTGGGAAGACCCCTACCTGAGGAGTAGTGTGGATCAGTTTTCTTGACAGAAAAAAACAACAGCAAAAAGAGTAACTTTTCATGTGCCAAAATGTCCCATCTACAGCAGAGGTTATGGCTGCTTCAGGTGCTCCAGTCAGCCTCAGTACTGCCTGCATGATTCCTTATACAGTACCACAGGGCCACAATTAGATGTCCCTTGTGACTCAGATTAGCCTCAACGGATTATTTTGCTGATGAAATCAGTAAATGTGGAAATGTAAAAGAATTAGTGGCTGACAAACAGCAGAAAGTACATGAATGAAATCTCAGGTCCACGATAGGCAGACAGACCTATGTCTGCCCAGCTGCCAAATTTAGACTCTGGAGGAACACTAATGTTGCCACCCTAGACCCAGAAGTCCTCGGTAGGATTTGTGCTGTGCACCACGTAAAAGATATCTACAGAAAGCATTCTAGTTTTTCACTGTTGTCTAGTACTAAAGAAAGGGAAATGGCTGCAGAAAAATATCATGTGAAAATAGAAAAGAGTACTATTACAGAATTTTAGTAAAATAAAAAATATAGCATTAGCTGTAAAGCTTTTTCTTTGTCTTACTGTACAGCTTTTTCCACCTATAATTTTGTTACTTATTTACAGACATATTGTTAATATCTTTTAAAAGCATTTTTCATACCACGATTATTGTTTCTTTCCAATGTGTTTGGCAATGAAGATTATTACTGAGAAAGCCAGACCACTGACTAATCTGACCCTATCATGATGCATATACCTACATAGTGGTCATAATACCCGCTGTGTCTAGCACTTTGCAGTGCCTAAGAGGTCTGCCATGGGGAACAGCTGCAAATTTGAGAGATAGAATTTATGTCACTGGAGGTTTGCATAAAACCTTCAGTGTTTTTGAGAACAGAAAAGCATTATCCTCTATATGCTAAGAAAACAAACAAATCAGAGTAAAGTACTCTGATCCAGTTTTCATTTTTATGTCTTAATTCTCCTAGTTAGGTTTATTTATTACCTCCAGCTGCCTTGACTATATTCCCTGCATGTTATAGGAAATGGAAGTGGGAAAGGCATTCAATTTTTGAAGACTGAAAGGATGCGACTTGAAAGAACTGCAGAGTACAGTGGTTTGAAGTAACACCTTCTTTTATGTACCACCCACTTTTTTCGTGCAATACAATATGCCTTAAAATAAGATGTAGTCTTAATCTAAATGGTGGGGGCTGAATTTCCACAGCCACATGATGGGATTTGAGAGGAGACTACTGCCCGAGACTACTGCCTTTCCTTCCTTCCCCAGCTCTCTTGCCCCCACAGTAAATGCATACTTTATCAAATAGTCTGTAGAACTGCTGATACACAAAACCCTATTTTCCTACTGTATTTTTGCTGCTGCAGTATTGTCCTTGTACAGCTGCATCACCCTGGTTTTATGCCCCTTCCATAAAGAGTTGGCCTTCAGAAAGAACAGGCAGACACAAAGCTGCTTGACAAAGTGAGATATTTATTACTCTGTGGGAGGGCCTGTGATGTAGCTGTGCAAACTCTTTCAGGCTGAGAACTCTTCAGGGCAGGGTCTGCCTTCAGTACCTGGTGCAAAATGTGTGTCGTTCTCCCCAAAAAACTTGCACATAAAATTGCAGGTTCAATAGCTAGGATTTTTTTCTGAATCAACCTACTGACACAGGACAGGACTTTATGACAAAAAGAGAGAAAATCTAGCACAGATACTTAGGAAGAAGCGTTGCAAAAGTATGCTAGGCATTTCTATTTATTTCCTCATTCAAAATTTAAGACAGAAAGGTAAGTGGAAAATAGGACACAATGTAACATGAGATTATCGATATACGTTGTCCTGAACTAACCTAACATCCTGGACATCCTAACCTAATTTCCTGGACAAAGGAATTACAGTAGACTTTGTTTGCATATGGAATCCAGTGAGGCATTTCTTTTCCTGTAACACATTTGATATGGTATCAAATGGAAGCTTAAAATGGAAACCATGAGGATGAATACAAAGACAGTTGATGGACAATAGTCTAGTAATGAAAAGGTGTGAAACAGATGGGAATTTATTAGTGGACTTCCTTGGGACTAATCTCTTCTAATATTTCCATTAGTGACCTTGTCAAAAAAAATCAGAGTATGTCAAACAGGTTTGCTAGGGACACAGAGTTAGAATGTGAAGCAGAATATTCAAAATCATTCAGTGTAACAATCAAAATAATTTAATACCCCTCCACAGTCATTGGAGTCAAACAGTAAAGGGAGGGGGTTTTTGAGGACATGGTCCAGAATGGGATTCCAGCCTCCATCTTCCAAACATCTGCTGGAAAACAAGCTTTGCCTGCAAAAACCAGGATTTCTAGCCTAGCAGGTAGTTTAGATGATGTTGCACTATTGAGGTTGAAATGGTTCAGATTGTCATGCAGGTAAAACTATATGATCTTGAGGGACAGAATAGAAGAGCAAAGATGTTATTTAACAGATAGAAGTATAGAGTAATGTCTTTACCTGTTAATCAGAATTTGTGTTGTGAACTTCCATATTGAGTCCATATTGAAAATGACAAGAAGGAAAAACCAAGTCTAAAAAACAACACTCGAGGCCATTTGTTGATTGTAGGATGATTGTGATCTAATGAAGGTGTGACATAAAAAAAGTAAACACAATCTAAGTACATGTTAGAGACACTTCTTTCAATGGAGAAGGGTTAATGCCATTATCCAGGGCAAGGCTAAGATGTTAAGCAGGATCTCACATACAGTTCTGGTCAAAGAAGAGGAATTCAAACTGGACTAGTGAAGAGAAAGTATATTTGGATGGCCTGAAAAATAAAGTTTGCCTTACAGAAAGCTTAAAGTGCCAGACAAACTGTGGGCTATAAAGGCAAGGAAGAAAATCTGTTTTCAGTTAATGAACTATGCTGCTACAAAAGCCAACATTCTTAAACCGGCCATGTTAAAAGAAGATTGAAAAGTAGGTTACTGACCGTTAGGTCAGCAGATTCTAGGACAACCCTCCACTACTGAGTCCAAAAAATCTAGCAAGGTTTAAGATGGGACCTGAAACTTAGGAATAAGCTTAAATGACAGTGGTAAATGGGTTAGCATGCACAGCTAAATCAGTCATGGTCTTGAATACTGTTTTCCTAGAACAGAGTATGAATTTCCACTTACTGGGGCTTTTTCTCCTAACTGCCACACAAAATTGTACCCAAACCAATGGCATTAAGTCACAAATCATCACTTGGGAACATAGTAGCTCCTTTTGTTGATCATTCCAGGGGGCTGTGGTATTACAGGCTGTATCACTGCCTTCTACCTGGCCCTGTCCACTGGAAAAAAATTGCCCAAGAGCATTCATCTTAACTTCAGTTTTCTGTTTTTGTAAGAGGAAAAAGACTATCTCCTGTCCTCATTAATGCCTAGGGTCTTGATGCAGTGAATACTATTCTCTCAAAGTGGTCATAGGGTGGATTGCAATATGACAATGCTCCTGGATGGCTCAGCATGATGATAGAGTACTATGTAATTTTTCGAGAGTAATTTTTCTGAAATGCTCAGATAAAAGATATTATACAATGTGAAAAATAAAATAATTAAATATACATAGTCATTAAAAAATCGGTTTGTTTATAAAAGAGAGGAAAATTAATATAGTATCTTAAGATCTATCCTAAGAATCTTAAGATCTTAAGAATCAGAACTGATTCATGGACATATAAGGGTAGTAGAAGGTGGCAGTTATTCAGATATTTTAGGTAGTCTCTACAGTGATATTCCATAGAATCTGTAACTCAGAGGAACAGAAGTCTTATTTCTGTAACTTCTGTAACAGCAAAGAAACTGCCTGCCAGGCTACATTTAGATATTTTATGATTGGGTGCTCTCAGGATGCCATGCACACAAACTATACAGTACTTCAGCTAATAAAATAACTGTTCCTAATGGCATGTTACGAACAACAGATGACAGCTATGGACAGAGAAGATGTTCCCAGCACTCTGAAAGTATTTTTGTGGCATTTTATAGTTATCCCTAATAACAAGGCACTGATGTTGTTCTGCTCTCCAAAACTCTGTTTTACACATGTGCAATGACTGAGCAGCATTAAAAATTAGGACGGACTGCTTAGGGTTCCTGACTCTCTGTTTGCCTCTCTTTATCTATATCTCTCTTTCTATATGATGCTTAGTGAGAAAATATCAAGGAACTAAACCAGTCCAGCTTAATTGGTTTGCACTGCTAAAAGGATGGTCCACATTTTACAGCCTTGGACACATTTTTGTCACCTTCTTGAATTTACAGCTTTAAATTGGGAAGGTGTGGGTGAAGCAAAATCAGTTTCTCTGCTTCAATAATTTAATGCATTATGTGATGGGAGGAAAGATAAACTGTGAAATATATCCCTGCATACACCTCAAAATAGCCGTGCCTTTTTTTCTTAAAAAGAAAGAAGCTTCCAGAGGAGTGATTTGGAGATATTTGCTGTGTCCTTACAATTGCCAGGAGAGTCAACAAAAGCTGGTTGGATGTTGGTTCCCTGCCTTATGCCTCAAATTTCCAGCTAGAATAAACTTAAATGGTGCAGATACTTGCACTGAGAAAGTGGATTTTAATCTTGACTGTCCATGTAACTCACAGCTGGTTCAACTGAAACTCAGTACCTAATAAACCAAAAAGTATTTCAGAAGATGAATCTTCAAGAGAACAGCCAAAAGCATTCATAGAATAATGGGTTCAAAAGGATTCCTCCAAGCATAAACTCAGCTCCAAATCTTTTCTTTCTGGATTTGACGATGCTCCTCACTTTTCCGAAGTATTTATTACATTAAGAATAACATAGCACAAGAATAAACTCAGTAGAGTTTTATATTCTAATTTATTGAGAATAATATATGCAGTAGCAGACTGAAAAATGATGATCTTATGAATGATGAAGTTCTCTCCACAGAAAAGAACAACACATCACTGTGAAAACAAAAAGATCTTCAACAAGTGCAAGTTCTCTGTCATCATCATTTTCCCTCTGCACTAGTAGCACAGTAGTCCACATCAGTAGCATGAAGACTGCTGTGCCACTGTAAATACTTCTATATTTTTGCTGTTTCTACTGCTTGATGCAGTAACAGGATTTTTCTTTTATCTTGTAAACAAATGAGGAGTGGTTCTGGCCATAACTGATATGAAAGAATACTTGAACTATCAATTTTTAGAAAGAATGGATCAGCATTCTTAGAGGTTTTAGGGTAACTTCAGTGTGATAAACATGATATGTCTGTTGTGAGCTTTGGAATCAAATGCCATTAATATATCTTCATTTGAAAATCCCTAAATAAAGCATATTTTGATTATCATTTTGATTTTTTTTTTCATTTCTGAATGAGCTTAGAATTCTGGGGTTATCACAGAAGAAAATGACAAACCTTGAATTATGATCTGACAAAAAACAAATATGAATTATGTTTAAATATGTATTTTGGTTCATAATCTGCATTAAGCATCGCAGAAAACCCAGAGCCCCATATGCTAAACAGAATGAAATGACTGTCATTGCCACCATGAGGAGAAAAGTATGTTACACCTATAAACAAAATGTACAGTATATTCCAATAATGGAACATATCTCCTTTCATAAGTTGCAAAAATTACTACAAAATATCAAGAATGCTGCACTCATATACTGCATGCTCTGATGCAAAGTGCACAGAAAAATATTCTTAACCTCTTAGCTTAATAGAATACTTTCTTTCTACCACGCACACAAGACACTAACCTATGATTTCACTTATATGGCAACAAGTATGACCACAAAACTAGAGTTTTGGAGAAAATTTTAAGAATTCACCTAATCTTCCTGACTATCCAAAGTAAATCAGATCAATCTGTGGCATTTGGGACAGAGGCCCTATTATTGGAAACAGCTCTTCTTCAGCAATCCTAAATCTTAATCCTCAGTCTAAACTGAGTTTTCCTAACTACAGTTGCAGAAGAATGCACCTTCTCCCGTCCTTCAAAAACATAGATGGCTTGCTGTCTATGACAGATTTTTCTCATTGGATTTCTTTTATCTTCTTTACTCTAGGCAACTCCAATCTTTGTAAATCTATGAGATTAATCTTTCTTGTTTCCTTTGTACGCTTAAATTGGGCACGTTATTCTGTAAGTGCCTAAAACTGTGAAGATGGTACTGTTCCTTCCCTACATGTGGTAGGCAGAACAGAAGGATAATGTTCACAATTTACACAATACATGCAACAGTGTGAGAATGGTTCACAATAATTTTTTACAAGGAATAGCTACCTATTCAAATGTTTCTCATCTTATATTTGTGCAGCTGACCTTGCATAACTGCATTCTGTAATTTCAGATAATTTTCTCAAAAAATCTTTAAACCTAATGCTATTTTCCAGTGTACTTGTAGGCCTTCCCACACTGCTGTTTAATGTGAATGTAAGATTTTTACTCATACCACATCATTCAGGCCATGATATTGAGGAGTACTAGACACAGAAACTATAAAATCATTTGCCAACTTCCATCAGATTCCTTTATGTTATAATAACTTCTTGCAATTAATCCGGCTCAGGCAATTTAGCTTAATAGGGATCCAGTTCCTCAATTTTAGCATATCCTACAGACAAGAAAGAAGAAAATGTTTTCTTGTCAATTTAATGCAATAAATCAGATACATGGAAGAAAGGCTCTTAAATCCACCTCTAGAACACTGAGCATTCAGTGAAGAACTACTTCAGAATATTAATGAAGTCTAACGAAGAACTACTTTTGGAACACTATAGACCATTAAGTTGAAGATGGCACATGGCATTGGCACATGGCATTGCTTTGAAAAATATTCATTCTTCAGGTGCTAGGAACAAGCCAGACAGGAAGAATATCCCTGTCCCTTAAAACACTCTTAGAGCCAAGGTGGAGAAAAGAAGGAAAGCTTTGGGCTCTTGTAGTTGAAAGACCATGAGTTCCTGGGAGTGAAGAAATCTCTTCATTTCTTGACCAGAATTTTACAAATTTTCTTTACTTCATATTCCTCTCTCTTTATCTTCAGAGGAGGAAAAAAAAAAAAAAAAGACAAAAAAAGACAAATGGCTAAATGGCTAGTAAGCTTCTTATTTTCACTGGAAGGGTGTTATGGAAAGAAAGAAATGTAATCTTCTTTCTTCTTTGCAAAACTGACTGTCCTTTAACAAGGAAGATGCAAGAGAAAAAAGGATAAGGAAGCAAGCCAAATAAGCAAACAGGCTATCCCTAAAATACTAGGGGAAATTATGGCTGTAGTTGTAGAATGAGTAAATACCATAAAGCAGTTAGACTAATTTGACTGTTGCATATAACAGAGGAATTTTGATTCTGATGGGTTTGCCCATTGTCAGCTTTGGAAACAGTCTCCACATCATTTTATTTCATTTATTTGATGATACAAAGCATCACTGTCCTTCATAGTAAATTTAAAACTACTACTGGACATGTCTCTGTCACAAGCTCTGGGAGAGATAATGAATGCTCAAACTTGCCTCTCAGTCCAGTTTGTCTCCACCGAATAATGAAGGTTGTGACTCTCTACCAGAAAAAAAGAGAACCTTTCTGAGCACTTTTATTAATATATGAAAGTCTAAGGCCCTTTGCCAATTTCAGACGCTTCTAACTCCAGCAGGCGCTAAAGATTCAGAATCAGATGTGAAGCACCCTGTTCCTTTATCTGTGGCATTTAGACCAGAGGGCAAAAACCTACCTGACCATTGCAGAAGTAGTTTTGTCTGCTTGAATGTCGTCAGCATTGCAAGGGTAAATGCTGCTCAGAAAGCCGGGCGTGTAGCCTGTCCATTTCCCTTTCCTTTATCATTGGCTCTTAGGGAGACAACATCACAGCATGGCAAAGGACAGGGCAAGGATGAAACTGGCACTCTAACGTTTCATATCCTGGGTGCTCTGATATATACAGTGTTCTTAGCATGCTATGACAAAAAGCACATAACCACATAAAGTAATTCTAAGTTTAATTTGTTTTTCTTTTATTCACTAGAATGGGAAGGAGAGTTTATGGATCTCTGCAGGCTGTACCCACAAAATCAACAAAATTCATCTTTGGTAAATGTAACCAATCTGTCCTTTTCCTTTCAAAAAAAGTCTTAAAGCTCTGTGCAATTACATAACAATTTGAAATAAGACCTCAGAAAGAACTTTCCTGGAAAATAAACTTTGGGCGATCTCACATTAAAACTTATCTTTTCAACAATCTTTTCCTCTTTTATTAAAGTGTTTGAAAGTCTCAGTTCTGAAGTCTGTATAAACTAGTTAAACTGAGATCAGGAACTCAATCTCATGCTGTAGCTCTGATTTATTTACATAAGTAGTATGTGTCTGTGCTAACTAAACACACAGAACAGCACACTATTTTGCTAACTATAAACCTTAAATAAAGTGTTCAAAAAACCTAAATCAGAAGTGTTCTACACAAAGCTCTAGGCTGGAAGTGGGCCTATGGGATGAATTTATTCAGCCTTTTGACTATTTCCTTAAACTGCAGTTTCTATACTTGCATTTTTGAAGTAAATTTCAAAAACACTTGGTTGCAAAGAAATCCTAACAAACATGCAACCACCATGTGGCTCAGTGGTACAAATCCTCAGACTCATCTAATTTCAGGGCATCAACAGTTCAGAAATCCAGTGATGACTTTGCAGAATCAACATCAATAATTTAATTTTATCTGTATCAGATGATATGTTGAGAGTGAAGTCTGCAGGAGGAATGGAGTTGAGAAGAAATGAAAACAGAAATATCAAGAAGTATCAAGTCAAAGTAAGGAAATGGAAGAGAGAAATTGAGAAGACAAATCAAGAAATGAGCAACAGCAATATTTACTCAATGAATGATTCAGGACATGTCAGTGAAGAATGGCAAAAATAACAACTGCTTCACTGGAAAAAAAAGCCATGCTTGGCCCTTGGTCTTTAGGCAAATCTTTTACTGACTTCAAGAGATATTCTGCACTGTATTAAAAGGAGTATGCAATTCTGACTACCCAGAAGGAATTCAACAGTGAATTAATTGAGGGAATGATTGTGATGCCCTTAATTTAAAAATAGACAAGCATGTCTGCCTTAGCATATTTCATTTTGGCTCACTTTATTTCTGATTTCTTTGAGATCATATGCAAAAGACTTTCTCTGAGATGTAAAAAATGCACAGGTCAGGTATTTCACAATATTTTTTCTGGTCCCTTTTGTCTTTTCTAGAGCCTGTATTTCAGCCCAGAATTCTAATGTTTATGTCCTTATATTGTATATGCAATGCAAGCGAATTATAGCTACTTTCATGTATATTACTATACTGCTTTGAATGGCCAGCATATTTTGCTACACTAATACAGAATAGTGATCTTTCTCCAAAATAATGTGACATATTGGTGAGACCAAATCCAAAATAAAGTACTGCTTAGCATAAGCAAGAGAGGTAAGAATCTAGGTCTAACTAGTATTTCAGTTTTGGGACAATTAATAGGGAAACACTCAAAGACAACAGTTTAAACTGTAGGTACCTGAAAGCAAGTTTCCTTGGCAATAACTTCCTAAAACTCAGACTCTTTGAAGTTGCAGAAGATTAAATAGACTGTTTTTAAAACCTAGGAAAATATTTTTAAAATCATATCACAGGTCACCTCTGTTTCTTCACCATTCACACAATCTTGAATAAATTTCCCTTTATTATTTGGTGAAATGCTGCTCCTCTGAACTCCTCCACAGTTTTAGAATATATGTGACACTAATTTTTCTGCATTTTTCCATCTTTGATTTATGCTAGTGAAAACATTGCAGTGTGCACTATAATAAAATGTATAATAACCCACTGTAATAAGTATGGTTTATATCTCCTTTATGGTATCAATATAATTCTTTAACTTTCAGAGGCCATTGTATAGCATATTCATTTGTAGTTGTTAAAAAAGAAAGAAAAAAAAAAAAAAAAAAAAAAGTAGGTTAATTAGCATCAACTTCAGCTGAAATATGGGAAACCTGAAGACAAATCACGTGTCCCATGTCAGATGGCAAGTCAGCAACAGAGGCCCTGATTTCTAATTTCCAGTCTACCGGATCCTATGTTAGAAACCATAATTTGCCCTTCATGACAACCATGACGGGAACATAATTCTGACTAATTGTTTAGAGTTAAGTTACAACTTTTATCGTGGCATTAAACTTTTTATGATTTCAACAGAGAAAGTAATATTTAAGCAAAAATACTGAAAATGCTTCTCCTCTTTCAAACATTCCATTAAGAAATAAGGAAAAGGAAAATACTCATTACATTCCTTCATCCTAATTCTTCATTCTCTATTAGGCAGAAACAATTTTACTTTTTTTCTTACATACTACAAAACAAAAAGCTCCTGTTGAGAACATAACTATGGCAACAACAGTATTTGTGAGAAGCTCTCATACGTACAAAAGTGACTGAACTCAACCTGCTGTTGCTTTGAAGGGCTAAAGGTCTGAGGAGTTAGGAGCCAAAAACAATAAATAAATACTAAATAAAATAAAGATTGTCCATCAAGGAGCAAAGCACTGTATGGGGTCCACACTGCACCCTATGATGCGTCTCTGAACTCCATCTACCATCAAACCATATTTCTCGCTCCATGCAAACTTCAAATCCGTCACCTCCCATCACACACTTTTCACCAAAACTGTTCTCAAGGAAACCTTATCTTCCAGTAAGTGTATATGGGTGAAACTTTATCCTTAAGAGCACTCAGCACTGTTCAGATGATACATGGATACATGGGAGGAATCTCTCTGTGGCACTTTCTGATACAAGCAAGTTAGTTATATTCCATTTACTATCACATATTTTTGCTCATGTTTAGCAAAGGATTCTTGATTTTTGAGTCAAGATAGCTTTAGCCCAGGATAGTGGATGCCATTTATACCTTCAGGTAATTTTTCTGAGTAATTGCTTAGTGCATTTTCAAAAGCCTAAGCAACTGGATTGTATTTATTATCTCACAAGTTTTGCTCTGCTATTTCACTACTTGTTCAGTTCTGAACAAATGTACCAGCACATGTGATGCTTAACACCAGAAGAAAACATATTTATAGTCTGCAAACATTTACATTTGATTGGATAGAGCAACTGATAATAACTTACACAGCTAGTTATGAAGAATAACACTGTATTTCTAATTCTCTTGTGTATGGACGCTTTGTACAAGCAGATCTGAATTTTACAGTTAAGTTGCTGTATTTTTGAGCTTTAGCTTTAAGTTTCTAAAACAACTTCCAGTTGTTGTAGTATCTTTCTCATTTATGCAAAGAACTACTTTATCCCTACTATAAACATTCTTAGTGTAACCCAAGTAATTCTTAGATTTTCTCATTTGCATAAAACTTAGTCACACTGCACATCACTTGTAGTTTTGTTAACTGTTTGAATTAAGGGACAATAATTCAAAATAGTGCTGATGTGAAGACCACTATAGTTAAAGCACAAAACTAGAAATTAGAAACTCTTGGATCTGCATATAGCTTTGTAACACACTTGCATGGGAGCTGGGCTTGGTATTTTATGATCACATTTTCAATTAGGTCATCTAACTTTGCCTGTCTCCACTATCATTAGATGCACAAACAGAAGTGTACTTCTTTTGAACAGATTTCACAACAAAGTTCAACTGTTACACATAAATATAAAGAAGTGACAGATTCTGACTATGCAGATGTTAAAAACATTCCTAACATAGCTTAGAAAAGCATTTTCCACATTTCAGAGCACCAGAAAGCATTTAAACTACTGACACTACAAGCACCTGCATGTGTTTAACTGGAAGCATCTAATTATCTCACTCATTTCAAATACATGTGCAGGAATATTTAGAACTTGGTTGCCAAAGCAGAAAGGCTATGAAATGCTGCTTTCATAACTTAATTGGCTCTGTCATTATTATTTTAGAGAGCAAGAAACTGCTGAAGAACATAAAGGTGGGTAAGTATGAACCTGTAAGCTGTTAGGGATTAAACTGAAAGAGAAGCTGAGGTTGCTGTTATTCTGAAAAAGTTTATCACTTGTTTTTTTGTCAAAGTTATCATTATCCTTATATGATGTTTTCAAGAAGACCTGAAATTTTAATTTCTGAACTTCAGCTTTGGAGTATCCAGTCTTTAGTAGGCACAGTATGAGTGTCAGGATCCTTGCAATTTTTAAACTTCTTCTTTTAAACAATACTGAAAAAGGAAGTCAGAGTGGCAAACAGTTTAGAAAGCAAGATCAAGGAAAGAAAGTTTTGAAAACTAAGTATAATTTGCTTTGTCTTGGAAAAAAAAACACTCTGAATAGTAACTAGATATCAATGTCATTGTCTGATTATTTAAAAGAAACTGAGTAATTATCAAAAATGTAAGCAGCAACAGTGAAAATATCCAAAATATTGGAGAGAACTGCCTGACTGGTGAAACAATGGGACAAGCAACCAAGACAAGCTGTTAAATCACCGTCATAGGGATATTCATGGAGACTATACATCAAGTTATGGGATATGATTTAACAATATTGAAATCAATCCTGACATTACACAGGAGCAGAGACTAGAAGAATCCGTAGAGGAACATTTCTCCTCAGATATTTCTGTGAAAACTCACCAAGATTGATTTCATTTGGTATAACATAAGTGATTTCTTTTTTTTTAATATACTAACTGTATTATTATTTGATGTTGATAAATTACATGGTTTTATAGTTTCCCAGAGATGAAAACTAAACAGTAATGTGCACTGGGAGCAAGTGACTTTCTTTTCAACGTCAGCACACTTGATGGCATTTTTAAGAAGCTTAAAAAAGCAGAAAGTTGATTTTTTAGTTATGCTTTACTGTAACAAAAAAATATAAAGGTAAGACTGTGTTATTGCATCAGCATGCTAGGGCCTCGAGCATCCCATATCACACTGAGCTGTCATTGCAGGGCAACAAGTCCTTTTGCTACAAGATTGTTCACAAAACAAAAAAAGTCATTTCAATTTCTAGGGTTTCCTGTAAGTTAAGATACTCCATGATGTACTCATTCTGTGCCAGATCCCTATAAAAGCTAGAACTTTATCCAAAGGACCCAATAAAGGTTATTTTGTGATGTTCTGCAAATAAAAGCTGTTCTCTCAGTACAAAGAAGTGTCTACATCTGATCTAGCTGTACACTTTCTGCATGTACTTTGTTTTTTCCCTATTTTTCCCCATCTTTCCTCTTTTCTCCCACTGTATTTCAAGATACATATAAAACTGTGAAAAAACTGAACATTTGCTTCACATCATAAGCCATTTTTTTTTCTCATCGTACCTCTGCCCATTTCACTATACGTTATTCCTACTACCTTGTAATACTTTCTAGTTTCTCTTACATTCTTTTTGTTTATTTCTTTGTTTCTGTAGCTTTGCTGCAAAAAGAGACCATTGGAAAAAAAAGCCTCTATTTTGGTAATTAGCAGTATTTTAGATATTTTACATAGCTAACAACTCTCAAATCTTTTAGTTTTTGGAACATATATAGGTATATACAGAAAGTACTAGTCAATACAGTGTTGATTCTGAAAGAGCAATTTTTCACCACCACATATAATGAAGTTGAGAATCTTCTGCCTACCTGTACACATGGTCAAATGGAGCTCTAGTCTTCAGCTTGCAAGGTTAGCTGGATCAAACGTAAGTGTTCTTGGCGCATCCAGTTGTCTGTGGGTCACATGGTGCATTTAGGACAAGCCTGTGTTAGTGATAGTAGTATTCTGAACGACAGGTAGCATCTTTCTTGTCCCCTACACTGACTCTGCCAATGATTTTAGAATGTTTATTACATTCAGCATCCCTTATCAGGGCTATTACAAAGCTTTTAAGTTCCTGGAGCCCAAAGCTGTCTGATTTTATTGTAAAAAATGCATAAAAATCTCATTGTTCTCTCTATCCAGAACGCCTACACAGGCCTTTAGTCAGTTCCCTGACTGGATCAGATGATTGCAGGTGCATTTTCCACTCGCTCAAGCAAATTCCAGTTCATCACTGCCAGCAGTTCAAGGCTAGGAGCCATAACCAATTCACCAGTTGCTTTTGAGCATATCAGGTCACCGGTCCCATGTGGCACACAAGCAGCACAAGCTTAGAGCAATCCTCCTTTCAAGCCCATGGAAGCACAGGCTCCTCTGAGGGACTCAGCCTGCAATGCTGGCCTTTCAGCGATTCACATCTGACATGGAGCTGAGCTCCGTGCTCTGCCCAGGCTCAAGTTGAATCGCTTTGCATTAGACACCTTCGCCTTTGTACTGCAGTCAGAAAAACTATTGTCAGCGCAAGCAGTAAATTCCAGCTCCTGGCTGCAGGTGTGAAAGCTCGGGGAAGCATAACATCCCCTAAGCTATGCTTTACAGATTCCTGGCCATCAGATGAGATATCCCACACTGTACGGGGCTCCTGGCCACCCAGGCAATGTTCACAGCATCCAGCCCTCCAGACTCCCCTTGCTACTGCATCCTCTGCACACACAGTGCTGAAGACAACCGGCAACCTATCTTCCTTGTCAGGGATCGTCAGGTGAGCCTGGGCACCTACAGCAAAGGGCTGCCTTGACTCCCACCACCATGCCTCTGCTGGGAGCAATAAACCCAGACCAAGCATCTCCTAATTAACCTTCTTCTGATTACTGCCACCAATACGAATGGTTTTCTCATGGTTTTCATCGAGGGGTTTCATTTCACAGAGAGGTTTTCAAAGCCCTCGAGCTGACGAGGGCCAACGGTCGTGGCGCTAACGGTCTCTGCATTAACGGTCGCGGGCGCTCGCGCGGCCGCCACAGCGTTCGCGCGCCACCTGCAACTACAGTTCCCGACAGGCCCCGCAAGCTGCGGCCGCGCAGC
>JAYECN010474658.1:0-17341 GCA_035222435.1 Microcambeva ribeirae | reverse complement strand
AAACGCGGCTCGGCGCGCCGCGAGCAGCGGCGTGCGCGGGGTGGGGGCGAGGAGCGCGCGGGAGGCGCGGGAGGTCGTTTCCACCTTGTTCAGCAGAATTTTGGAGAGTAGTTTTTTTCCGTCTTTGTGCTGCTGGTTTGTAGTGAAGTGTCCTGGAGCCCCTGGAGCAGCCCAAGTTCCCTCAGACGCGGAGTGCCCCCGGCCTCACGTGCATTGCAGCCATTAACGCCGCTCTGTTGAGGTGGGGACTAGTAAAGCTTTCGTGCAAGGCGTATCAGGCTTGGCACATCACCTCACCGGAGTACGAATGAATTAACCTGGGTCACCTTCGTCTCTCTTACTGTCGTGTCTGGAGAAGTCGCTGCCTTCGTTTATGCAGCTGGGGGGTTGTGCTGGGAATTCGGGGCTGGCTTGCTTTTGTGCGGGACTGCGAAGTGCCGGGGAAGCAACGCCTGGGAGCCTGTGCTGTCGGTGGACTTGTACACGCTCAGGTAATACCCCGGTAAGTGCGAGGCCCCGCTCGCTCGCCCCTGTGTATGGACTGTAACAGGGACCACCTGTGCGTGGGGACCGCTGCAGCCCCGGGCCGGGCCGGGCCCCTTGCGCCGTCCTTCCCAGCAGCCTCGCACCCGCCTCGGCGGAGGCGGCCGTCCGTATCCGCAGGGTCCCGCTGCCCGCGGCCGCCCCAGCCCGCTCCTTGCCGACCCCTTCCCAAGTGCTGCGGAGGGCAGCGCTGCCGCGCGGCGCTGCCTGCCGAGCGCTGCTGCCCGCGTGCTTTTCTCGAGTGCAGAAATCGGGTGTCCTGTGAGGCATAACCAGAAACGCTTGCTGACAGACACCCAGCCCACAGACTAAAACTGTGGCTTCCCCAGTGCGCCACATGAGTTACGGTACGTGAGCGATGTGGGGCGGTGAGAGGCCGGGCAACAACCGGGTTAAGTTTGAGGGAAGATCTTCTCCTGTTTGCAGGAAGTTTGCCCGTTTTGTGGGAAGCGTCCTGAGCTGTCCCTTACAGACAAAACTGGAATACTGTGTGTGAGGTTCCCTCCTTGTAGATTCAGCAAAAAAAGAAAAAAATGCTTTGGGGGCAAAAATGGGGGTTAACAACTTCTATAGTTTGTGTAGCCGTTTGCTTAGAGGCTTGGGCTTTGCCTGTGCTGGGCAAGAGCTTACTGTGCTTATGACCTGCGATTAGACTAGAGAGCAGCAAGGACTGCTTTATCTGACTGTGACTGGCTGCAGTCTTTCTGGCTGTCGCAGCCCCGTGCCCGTGGCCAGCCCCTTCGGTGTGCAGCATGTCTCCTGGTTATTTTAAGGCCCAAAGCAGGTCTTGCCCACATCCTGGTTTTCGCTTCCTCAGCCTGCGCGCGGGGTGGGGCAGCCAGATGTGTGAAGATGTAACTGTTGCTTTAACTGAATGCGCCTTGTTTTGCCCTGCTATCCCAGAGGGATGGAGCACAGCCCAGAGCAGCCCCGCCAGGTGTGTCACAAACACTCACTCTGCAGCAACTTCTGCAAAGTCCGCCGTCAGTTAGAAAGAACCACTACACAACCATCTAAACCCAGAGCTTTTTTGGTGATTGCATCCTTTCACGTGCCATTCTTGGGGTGCTTCTTGTCTCTGTACTATGAATTCACAAAAATAAACGGGCCTGGAAAAAGCTGGCAGTACAAAAACTGTTTTTATTTCATTAATATATTATTAAAAATTATTCTGAAATGTAATTACATGTATTTGTTCCATTAATTTTCTAGCAGTTAATGAAATGAATACATCTTTTGCCCTTGGTAGAGGATGTGGTAATAAATAGTAACCATGAGATTGCCTTAATTAATAACCATGAGAAAGCCTTAATAGCTTTCACTGTCGTATTCAAAGGGCTTTCTGTTCGCTCCGCTCTGACTGGGACAGTACTCCAGAGCCTTTTGCCAGCTCTGCTTTTAATCAAAATCGCTGATTTTGGAAGCTTCTGAATCGTTGCTACAAATAGACTCGGCACCTACTGTAATGAATATGACGTAATAGGCAGGCCCAGGGAAACCTATCCCCAATCCAGAGCCCGTTCCAGGGCTTTGCACACACTTCCGAGTGCCTGCACGGTCAGGGTGAGAGGGAGAAAGGTCAGCGGGGCTCTGCGCATGGGCTGAGTAACGAAACCTCTCCCATTTCTGCTGAACGTTGTGGCAGCAAGTGAAGTGCCTAAATCCAAAAGCAGAGCCCCTAGTGCTCCTGCTTGAAATGGACAAATTAGGTTGCTGGTTTTTTTTTGTTTTTTTTTTCAGCTGTGAAGCTGGTCCTGCGTTTCAGAGCCGAGCACTGGTGCCCCTGCGAGGGGCTGGGTTCAGCAGACACTCACACCGGACACGTCGCTTAGCGTCTCTGCCAGGCCTCTGCGTGCTCAGACTCTGCCCTCTGGCCGTGCCCCCGGGAGGCAAGCAGGGCTGTAACTCCCTAATAAGCTCCCCTGTCTTCAGGTGAGGTAGGAGCAGATCTGTGTTCACAATTCTTATCTTTATTTGGCTGGATGATAAAATAAACACATCAGTTCTAATAGTGTTGTTACCCAGAACACTCGCTAAATAAGTGGTTTAGTCAGACGATTGTGCAATGGTGGCTGTCAGAATGAGTCACATGTGCAATTGCCCACATATATAATACAAAACCATTAAAACCACCCCGGTTCTGTTAAAACCACCCTGGTTGTGTCTCTTTTGATGCCTGTGGTGGAGCGCAGCAGTTTCTGAAAGGTCCAGTTGTCCACAAGGTAATAAATGGGTTAATGGGTAGAACATATCCTTTGAATGGGCTCAGGAGTTACATGGCTATCGTCCTGCTACAGAGGGACACAAGTAGGGTAGATTCAGGTATCCAACTCCTGTAGTCCTTATGGCAACCAGAAACACAAAGGAGCTGGTAGACAGACAGAGCTAGCAAAGAGTATCCCATGGCACTACATCCATGGCAGTAATGATATCGTGCACAGGAATGGTAATGTTTTTTGCAGCAGAATCACAAAAAGCAGGGCAATTGCCCTCAGCACCTGAAGCTGGTCCGTTCATTTCCCTTTCTCTTTGCAATTACCTTTTATGTGTTTAAAGATTCCTATGGGTGTTCTCATTTCTAGATTAAACATTTCTGATGCTTTCAAACTTTCTTTCACAGGTTGTTCTCCAGCTCTGTTATTTTCCTTCCCTGGCCTCTCCGTTTGGTCTGAACTATGGTGCCCTGTGTGGAGCATCACGCTTCCGCCGAGGCCTCGCTGGTGCTGCGCGCGCTGCTGTGGCTCCCTCCCCGGGCTGTGCTCCTCCTGCCACATCCAGCATGGGTCTGCCTTTTTGTGCAGCAGCGTGGTAGAGCTGGCTGGCAAGCAGCTTTTGATCCTCCTCATTCCACCCTGCGCATCGTGTTAAGGGAGACTTTGAAGCTCAGTAGGGAAGAACTGGTTTGGTATAGAAGAAAAGCAGCTCTGTAGCCTAGTAAAGTTTCCTAAATACAGTTTCCACCAGTGTTGGAAATGCAGCTGGAACAGGACCCAGGCCCACGTTCACGGTCAGTTGCATGCATTTTCTTGTTTCACCTGCCCTCAAAGAAAGCTGATAGGCAGTATTTTGTAACGACCTCTTCATGTCTTCAGTGATTGAACAGAGGAACTAATCTTTGCTCAACACTCTTATCAATTGCCTACTACAAAAACCAGTTATTTATGTTCTCTATAATGCATTTCTATTTGTTGTAACAATCACAAATATTATAACTTGGGACTAAAATACTTCTACTGCCGTAGCTGCACTGTAATTTCTTATAATGCTCCAGGCATTTCCAGTGGCAGCTCTGCTAATCAAACTGAACACACCACTGGTTTGTTTTAAACAATATTGGTGGGGAACCTTGGACTGGTTTTGACAGGTTCATTACAAGATCCTAATATTTAGATTTGAATTCAACATTTCACCATATTAAATCAACTGTATTAAAAATACAAATGTTGAAAGATAGGGATCTTTGAAATCTGTGAAGCAAATGTTGTTCAAGGCTCTGGGGACGTGAACTGGAGCTAGTGCTTGTGCTTTTCCTTCTTTGGTTATTTGGACGACAGAAGCAGTCAGTCTTCTGTTCCCCAGCTAGATTCAAAAGTCTGACCATTTTGTTTTCAGAAATAGTTCCTGTCATGACTGGTCACTCCAGTCACATACATAATGAAATATGATCCGTTTAATCCCGCCAAATAAT
Source organism: Microcambeva ribeirae (assembly GCA_035222435.1). Lineage (NCBI taxonomy): Eukaryota > Metazoa > Chordata > Actinopteri > Siluriformes > Trichomycteridae > Microcambeva > Microcambeva ribeirae. The sequence goes on along the minus strand of JAYECN010474658.1, from coordinate 13,110 downwards.
TCATCACAACTCTTATCATGCCATATGTCAGAATTTAGGCAACAAAGCTCTTTCTGAATGATATGAAAGGTTTTTGGTGGTTTTTTTTGTTTGTTTTTAAAAAAAACTTCGAGATGACTGTCTTATAAAATGTGAACGCCATGAAATACCTTTTAAAGCCCTTTAAAAGCAATTAGTGGTTGCATGGTGCATTTGCATGCTGCTTAATCCCTGTGCTCAGTCTCACAGAGACCTTCCCCGGTACCTGATCCACTGTGATGTTTTCCTCTCAGAAAAGCTAGGGGCAAAACTCCCATTAACCAGGTTCAACTCATACTGTCAACAAGGTTATGATGAATTGAGAGCTTCTGGATTTCAGGAAACCCAGATGATGGCAATTATTTGCTAACTTCAGTTGTAACCTTGCTTTTGTTATGGGAAAAATTGTGAAATACTCTTTAAGGATAACATTAGCTACAAAAAAAAAATGTTTATTTAAATCTGGGAGTGGAAAAACATAAATAAAAGCGCTGCCTAGCATGCGTAGTTTAGACCTATGTAACTGCTGAAAATCGTCAGCAAGTGCGGGTGAAAGGGTAGTCGGGCACAGGCTCGCTGGGCAGGCTAAGGGAACATGAGTCTTCTCCGGTAGCACTGCCCAGTGCAGCAGGAATCCTGCATCCTGAGCCAGGGACGAGCTGCATCTCTTATCACCCAACATGGTATTGCTCTCACAGGCCTTCTCGCATGTAGGAGGGGAATAGAAAGCAGAAAGTTGCACCCAGAAACACCGAGGTGCCTTCTGTGCCTCGTGTGCTCTTCTGCCCTGTGCCAGTATCGGCCACGCGCTGGCGCCGCCCCAGCCGCTTCCTTGCTTCTCTCCAGGCCAGACTTTCCTCACAGTGAGCAGAACAAGTGCTTTGACAGCACCTAGAAAACTCCAACCAGGCACCTGCTGAGTAAGCCCTTGCGCAAACCTTGCCCTTGAGAGCTGATAATTGCAAATCCAAGGAGGTTGTATTATGGGGCTTACAATAATTAGCACTCTCTCTTAAAGTTTCAGTGCTGGACTCAGTTACATATAAATCCACGCCTTTTTTTTTTTTTTTTTTTTTTTTTTGTTAAGTTATAAATTTCCCACAGAAAAATAATCCTTTCAAAATAGTACTTGTGTCTGTTCTAATGGCTCTGGTTATGGATGTCAAATTCAAAGTTGATGCTTATGACTTGTACAGTTGTATGGATCTGGGCAGGGACAGTCAGCACATTATTTTTAATCTCTGAATGCAGAAATGCTGTTACCACTGTCTAGTTTTCAATAGATTTTTTTTTTTCAGTTGTCTGGTATGTGGTAGCTTTTTAGGAAGTGAAGAGAGAGGCGTAAGAAAAAGGAACATACAAGCCAGCTAAAAAGCCATGAACTATCAATTTCAAATGAAAGGAATTATTTTACAAAAGTCCATGGTGAAATGGGGGTATGCGTTGCTCTCAAGTACCTCTTGGGGATCTTGTCAAGTTTTGTTGCACATCAGTTGCTCATGTCAGTGTTGTAGATACTGCAAAGGTGGAAAGCAATGCACAGGTCTTCCCTTGGCTTCTGCATTTCATGTTTTTAAGATCTGGTGTTTATGTCACGTCCCACCTTATAAGTGCTCCTTCTCTGTGGGTTTTGTTTGCAAAGGCTCTTGCAAAGCGGAGCCACGGGACTGCTTCGGCCCCGCCATCTGCTCGTACAGCTCGTCCTGGCCGCTGTCATTCCGCACAGATATCCACGTAACTTCCAGGAAGGCCAGGTAAGCTGCCCTTCCCAGGGCCACAAACACGTGCAGCCACGATCCCTGGGGCTGCATCCCTAGCGCCCGGCGCTGGGCCCCGCTCCCAGGTCTGGAGCAGGCCCTGCTCCCTCTGACTGGCCTCAGGGCTGGCAAGGGGAGCTGTTCCTTTCCTTGCCAGAAACCGGGAGCCAGATACCAAGATTTTTAGCTCTGTGGAACAGGTCTTTACCCGGACCCACCTAATTGCTTTCCTTAAATACTTCAAGTCTTTATACAGTACTCTTGTTGTAGCTGCTGGTGACCTGTACCAAATATTAATTACATTTTAAAAATGTAATGCATACCTGTAAGTAAAGGTAATTTAGTCATATTTCAATCATTTTTGTGGGTAGCCCATGAAATATATGCTGTAAAAATAAATAAATAAACACACAGGGATCTTTCACCAGGTCGGGAATGGTAATACAGTAATGACTTCATCCTAGAAAAACCAGATCAACCAGCTTTTCTGCCAAGCCATAAACAAACCTAATCACAGTGGGGAGAAAAACCTCTGAGATTTTCTTTGGTTCAAAGAAACCCAAGAAGGCAGACAGAGGTAGACAGAGCTCGGAGCTGCTGGTTGCAAAAAAACTTGATTCAATTACTCACTGTGCAATGAGGATACAGTTGCAGCTGTCATTACCAGGTGATATGTTGAATTAAATAAGGGGAATTAACCTTTGCAATGCTGGGAATCTAGCTTTCACTGATCAAATAGTTGTGGAACATTTAGATTTTTCTTAATTCTTACTCCCACGCTCCTAATTAATTTGCCATCAAACCTAGTGACGAGAGCTAATACAGTGAGTACTAGGAACAACCACGCAGAATTTTTGCACAATTTAAACGCAAGAGCTGCTGCTTTTGCATTTCAGCCTTTTAGACTGTTTTGCAAAAAGATATTCATCAGCTGCTAGAAGGTTACGCAGAGGTAAGACTACACGGTTTAAATGTGCAGTTATTAACTATAATGTAAAAGTTGGCACGGGGGTGGTGGGGATGACTAAAATTCAGCGCGTAAGGCAGGGGGAGCTACATGTCACACTGTGCATATCAAAGTTTTCGCTTACATAGGCGTGGGCTGTGCAATGCTGCCATGGGCTGGGGCGGAGCGCGTGGTGAACCCTGAAGCGCTGCTCGGGGTCTGGGTCACTGCGAGTGACCACCCAAACACCTTCCTTTCCTAGTTCACTTAGGCCCAGTTGCTTACTGTACGTGACACGTTTGACCATGAGCAGAGTGAGGGCAGCTGCTTGGAGCTGGAGAGGCAGGAGCCGGCCGGGCCTGCTCAGGAGTTACTCAGGGCCAGTCTCGAGGGCTGGGAGGTCCTGCTGCCTGGGAAGGAAGCTCCGCTGTCCCCAAAGCAGCGCCCTGTGGCCACCGTGGTGGGTGTGGAAACCCCTGGGGCTAGTGCAGTGCAGCAGCTCCTCCCTCCTCACAAGTGCCCCAGGAGATGCTAGCAGGGAGTCTGGCTGCTGTGCTCATGCAGCACATGGCTTCTGCCATTTGACGCTGCTGCGAACTTAACAGCTCTGTTCACTTTCTAAATGCACATTAACTGTTTTCAGATTAGGCAACTAAATACTTGCAGATTATTGCATACTTAAGGTTTAAATGTTTGTCAACTGCCAGCTAAATAGAAGTAATTTTCTAAGCCTGGATAATAATAATGGCTGTAGGTTTCATTAAACAAAAAAATCGCAAATCATTCCATCTCAGCGGAACCACAGCTTCCTGCCAAGAAAGTGATGACAGAATAAGCAAATTATTTTTGTTTACAAGCATAGCTTTTGTTGTGTGTGTATGAATCCTCAAGTTTTGGTCAGACGACTGCATTGGATCCAATGAAGAGTTTGTGTTTTCTTCCTGGCTGTGCCGGCAGCGGAAGGTGAGCAGAGCTGGGAGCCCGGGAGGAAACCTGCAGCACCGAACAGCCACGGAGGGGACGGCAGCGTGACTCAGCCCGGCAGGTTGCGTGTCCTTCTCCCTTCCTTTCTCAGCAAAGGCCATTTCCAAATTATGTTCTGGAGTCCTGGCTGGACGGCATACTTGTTCCATTAAACTCACTTCTTTGGGGACACTGCGCTTTGCTTCTAGGCAGACCACAACCCTGCTGTTAAAACACTCACATAAATGGGTCATAGTTCTGCGCTTTTTAACCAGTAACCCTAAGCAGGGTGAGAGCACTCACTGACAATAACACAGGAAGGCCCAAAAGCCATTTGCAAAACACTTGTACTACAGTGAAAGGACATTTGTTAAAGCTTGAGAGTCGCACTGAAACTATCGACAGCTATATATATGCTCAGACACAGACAGATACGTCCCTTTCCTATTACAGAGGAGCGAAATGCCCAGTCTCTACAGAACATATCCTTTCTAATTCAGCTTTTCTAATTTTCCCTTCCTTAAACTGCAGCTTGCTAAACTCAAGTACATCCCAGCAGCTGTCTTTATTCCAGAAAGAAATGCTCCTGCCTAATTTGTTATGTCACGTACAGAAGTTGTTCAATTCGTTTAATTTTGTCTCACATATATTGCTGGACTGTGCTGGAGTCTAAACTGTTAATGTGACCAAGTCACTGCATTGTCTGTTATTCCTACCTGTACACAGTAACTAGGATCTAGCTCAACTGAGCTTTAAAGAGGCATTTGTATGCCTGTTGCTTAAGCTCATTCATATTAATTTAGCAGAATAAAATTACAACAGACAAGGTAGCAGACTGCCAAACTTGGCAATCACATAATAATGTTTTCTTTCTTCTATTTGCTATGCTGCATTTTGAACTTCAATACTATTTAAATTGTCATAAGCCAGGACTGCAGCCAGAAAAAACGCCACAACTTTCAGTGTCCTTGGACATTTGTGCATGTCTCTAAACCCTCCCTTTTTAATGGTGTCACAGCCACGTAGCCAGATTGTTAAAATTGTACCTTTCTTTGGATCACTTTCCTGCTATTCCTGTGTGGCTGTACCAGCCTATGGGCCAGCACACATGAGGGGACAGATCACAAAAGAGGAGGAAACTGCTGGTTCATATACATGCTGAGAGAAGAGCAAGCTGTGATCCCACAAGTATCTGTTTTTCCCTTACTCCTACCAGGTGGCTATTCCAATATTTCACGGCCATGATGACCAGAAACATTGCAATTTCCATCTCATACTTTTTCATGCATTATTTAACTCACTGATAAATTAAGAACATATGGCTATAACATGATAAGACCCCAGAACAGATCACAGATACTGACAGATTGGCTACATGGTCAGGTCATATGCTTGAAATGGAATTCATAGCTGGAAGTTAATAAATAAATGACTTAGACAAAAGGAAGACTTCTATGATTAATCAGGAAATGTGGTCAAAATGCACCATTTTATGTATATAATTCCAACTAACTGCATATCAGCACAGCATAGTAGAGAATTCAGAATAAAAAAATACAGTGATATTGCACAAGCCTTGGATTAAGTTCACTTTTCCATTTAAGCAGCAATACAACATGGTATTATGATTCAACAAATTATGTTTCCTCATCTCTTAAAGCAGTTGTGCCTCTCATTAGTCATTACAAAAGTCAAAGTTCAGTGAAGAGTAAGAGACTTGCCCTAAAAAAATAAGGGTTTTGATTAAGAATTCAAAAACACTACTTAATGTGAGAGGATTTTTTAAATCTAGGTATAAAAAATACATTCTAGATTCCAATTTTGTTAAAATTCTGGAGTAGTTCAAGCAATTTTGTTATCTGTCAACTGCTTTGAATGAGTATCCATATGTCCATCTGTTAAACTGGACTGTAAGCTTGACAAAAAAAAAATCTATCAATGGGAAATTAAAAATACCCTCTGATTAGATCGCCACAAGTATTAGCAGGTATTAATGGCAGAGACAGGATTTCACTGTTTTCATTAAATGCCTTCCCAGATCCAGACTCTTGGCATCCCCTCACTATTGAAAATAACGCTGCTGCTTGGGCAGCTCCAAGCTCCTTCGGAGGCACCAGTGCCTCCAAAACTCTGTTCACTGTGACAGCTGCCCCAAGCCTTATCTTCACCAAGGGGTTTAGATAAGGTCAGTAAAACTGACCTGCTTGAAACCAACACCTGCTGAAACTAGCTGAAGCAGGGCAGTGTGTCCCGGCCAAGCCGAAGCCCACGTACTGCAGCCTGCTCCCCTCCCTGCTGCTCTTCAGCACGGGGGAAAGCTCCTGCCTCCCCTGCCCGTGGTGGGGCCAGAGGATCCCTGCAGCTCTAGGCTGGGGGACGTTCCACGAGCCTCTGTTTGGATGACCTACCACACTTAGAGGGGCAGGTTATAGTTTGGCGGCACCACAGCCCTTATACTGCCATCAGGACATTTTATTTGCTCCCTGTTCCTTTCATGGAGAGCATTTGGCATTTACCAAATGCTGGCTCTGCTGCTGCCTTTGCACCATCTTGGAGCTCTTGGGAAGCTGGGTTGCTGCTCATCAGCACTACTCTTTGTCTCAATGAATTACTGCTCTACCTGCTCTTAGAAGGGCCAAAAAACGCCATCAGCAGCACAAGAGACCATGAAGGTAGGAGACAGTTCTTCCTCCCACTGCTGATCTGGGAAGCTTTAGATTCCCAGAGCCATCATCTGAAAGCCTCATGTTGCTTATTCTCCTGAAGGCTCATCCTCAGCCACTGTTCTCTCTTCTTGCTCGGCGTTTGAGTGCTTGCTTTCACACAGTCCCCCCTCACATCCTGCCCTAGATCTCCACATCCATGCAGATTCTGGATTTACTACAACATTTCACAGCATGTTGTAATTCTGCTAAGGTCTCAACAGATGAAGGGATGAAAAGGTTAAAAAAAAAAAAAAAAAGGGTAGTTTTCCAGGACACTACTCAAAACATTGGTTCTTCCCTTGATTTGTGGCTTCACTTTCCGTAGGCTTCCTGTAGTTTGAGATAGGTGGGGAATTGAAAAAAAAAAAAATCACAAACCTCTCTTGAGGGCACTTTGGGGACTGGTAGAAGGTGCACTGGAAACACAGGCATGCTGCTACTAGGCTGGAAGACGTGATGCACAGGGTAGGCAAAGGCAGGCAGTGCCACTGTGCAGGCTGGCAGCAGCAGCAGCAGCAGTACTGCGAAAGGGAACGAGGGCAGTAGGGGAGGCAGCAGTCTGGCTACCAAGTGCCAGACTGTGTATCTGTAGGTTATTGCTGCTACAGATTGCTACTAATTTGAGACATATGCCCACAAGGCAGAGAAGGAATAAGTTCAAAAAGGTCATGAGAAAAACAGAAAAACATGTCATACTCCAATATGCTTGTGTGGTGCCTCCCAACATCTGTTAGGTCAACCCAGACAGTATGACCAATACTTCAATGTTGTTTATAATCTCTGTTCTTAATTTAAAAATCATTTGTGCATTTATTCTTAGCACCCAGAAAGAGAGGGAAGAGGATACAGTATCCCTTAAGTGCCCTAAAAATCACTTTCTTATTTGTGTTTTAAATACAAATAAGGCAAAACAAACACACTAAGCCAAACCAAACTAAAGCAAATACTCTCCATAGCCCCCTGAGGATACACACAGCTATGATGGCGCCTTGTTTTCTACACAGGACTAGCATTTCAAATAGCTCCTTGTGCCAGACACCCCAGCATGCGGCTGTGATTTCGGGAGCTCCCAGGTCTCTGAGCCTGTGTCTCAGTGCTGCTCTTCGAAGGCGACAAGGTTGATGAGTCAGTGTCCCTCTCTCCGCGCTCTTTAGCTCAGGCTCACTAAGTACAGTTCTCCCAGTGTGCACAAAAATTGGGGGTTCAGGTCTGGCACTTTCCATGCTTATTATCCAGCTCTTCAAAATGGGTACAAACCCCACAGGGTTTCCCAGAGGTCTGTAACTACCCTAAAACCCGCCTGGTGTTTGTCTCCCTCAGGCATTTTCACAACTCTTTCCCCGTGGTTCTGCTCCGTCATTTGGTCGGAGAGGTGGTGGCACAGCCGTGTGGTGGGGAAGCAAGAATGCAGATGGGCTTGAAAAGCTCCTCTCTCCAGAGCAGAAAACATCAGGGATCACAGCAGGAGACTGTGCTGTTGCCTGAGTCATCGTTGCTCAGAAATGACGAGCATGACCTAGAGATCTGAACTCTTCCTGAGCTAGAATCAGATAAGACGGGTCCCGGAGGATGTTCAGTAGCATTTGGTTTAGAGCAGAGGTACACAAGGGTAAACCAGTGTGCCTTGCTACCATTTCAGCCTACCCAGCGAACGTGGAGGATGTGCCGCCTCTGCGGACATACTTCAAGGATGCTGTCATGTCTGTCTGTGGCCTGAGCAAAATTAATTCCCCCAAGCATTCTTTAGACCTTGTTCACAGCTTCTCTGGACTTTGTCCAGTTTTGTTTTAGGAATATACAGACCAAGTGTGCTCCAACAAAGTCCCTGAATGAATGATTCCTTCACATACATTACAGACATCCTCTGCTACAGCACAATATGTTTGACTGTCATTGAGTTTGTAAGTCATTGTAAAGACTCAGTTAATTTTAAGCAGAATTGCTGTGTTACACACTCCACCCTTTCCTATTCCTTCCAGCACAGGTGTAGAAATATAATACAAGACTTGGCATAGACCTTCGCTGAAAATATCTTTCAGACCCTTTCAAAACAGAGTTTTATTAAACAGTACTGGAAGAAGAATGGAAGAGGAGAGGAAGAAGAGAGGAAGAGGAGAGGAGAAGTCATGTCTTTCCTCTGGTTGATGTATCCTGACATTCCTTCCATTAATTTGCAGGAGATAAATCTTCTTACCCATCTTAACCTCTAGGATCAACAGTTCTCAATAATCATCATCCATTGCAACTTTTTCTCTGGTATCAGAAAGGCTTTTTGTTGTAAAATTTAAGTTAAAAGTTAAAGGGGGTTCCAGCCCTTTGGAACTCGTCTCAGTATACTGCTAAAACAGCAGAAATGATCCAAGAAATATTATGGGACAGTATTAACCACTTTTAATGGTTATATAAGAAAGATCCCACAGCTAACTGGGTGTTTGGATAGTACCCTGATAGCACTAAAAACTTAGTTATCTTTGTGGTAAGCCATGAATAAACTTCCTGTGTGAGAAGGACCAACAGGATTCTGAAAGAGGCAGAAAATCCTTATCCAGTTCATCCTAATTAACACTTTGACTTTAGCATTTTTCCATCACAACCTTGCCCATTATATTCCCACTGCAAACAGTTTCTATGTCTAAGAACACAATTATACTACTCTTGCTCTCATTATCATAAAACTGACTTTATTTTAAATTCCAGGTGTTGATGTAAGCTCAAATTTATCATTGTTTGCTTTCAGCTGATTTGCTCAAGAGACTAGGTAGCTGTTACAAAGGACTAGAGTCCTTTGACACCCACACTATCAAACCTGCCAATATAATAACAAGATTTCTTTTTGTTGAGCTATTACATATTTTTTTCCCGAGCTTAATAATAATCCATTGTTTCACTTACTCAGCACAGATAGAAGAGTGGCATTATGTACAGCTGGCAGATGCAGACTCACTGAGCTAGTGGTTGCATGAATCTAATGAGTTGTGAGCAATCTCAGCATCCCTTTCTGTGAGTTCCTGTCTGTGCAAAAAGCATCAATCATACTTCCCTAACTTATAACAGTAGCATGATAATAAGTCAATGTTACCTAAGTATTAGTATCTTGAGTGTAACTATACTTGTAAGTACAGGTGTTGAGCACACTCCATCCTGTGCACCATGGAGCACATCATGTTAAAATTAAGCCTGTTTCATAATGCATTAGCATAAGCAGGTTGAATTAAAACTGTAGGAATCCCAAATTCGAGCATTTTCTAATTTTGACCTTTGTGATTTTGGCTCACTGCCTGCTGTTTCAGAGCATGTGATCTGTAGGCACATCTGCTCACAAATGTAGAACATTTAGCAGCCATCAGCTCAAGCGGAACAGCAGCGCTTTGCATTCTGCATAGCCGGAGCAGTTGTGTTTCATTTGCATGCCCGCTCTTTCTGCGAGGTCACAGGGAGCAGAAGCCACGGCTCTGCTTTCATGTCAGTGTGCAGTCGGGTCTGGTCCCTCTACGTTAGCATCCCCCCGGCACCAGGCATACTTAACATTTTGTTCTAGACCTTTGCCACTTCTCTCTGTCCCACCTCCAACCCGAGCTGTATCTCCTTGCTTTCTGGGAAAGGTGAAAGTATGGGAAGCTTTGAAGGCCAGACATCTGGAAAGAACACAGGAAACTGTGTCAGAAGGCCAAAAAAGATCAGCAATATCCATTAAATGACCACCTTATCAACTCATACTACCAGAGAGACCCCAAAATGACATTAATCAGTATGCTCTCCCACAATGGTGCCCACAGTAGTAACAACACAACAGGACACCAACACGACATGCTCACAAAACACTTTCACCATGGCCACTGTTTCCAAAGACTGCAAGAAACCTGGGGGAGATGGGGTGAGACAGGAGTGACTTCCCAGATGTGGAGAAATAAAATAGATATTTGTTATCAAGGCGGAAGCACAATATAAAGCAGCTGCCCATTTTTTTTCTTGTTTCGTAACAACCTTGCTGGAGGCATGCAGCATGTCAAGGACATTGGTGAAAGGTGTCACTTAGTACTTAACAACCTAACAGCTCTGACCTTGCTGGCAAGAATAGCCTGAAGTGCTCGGAGACATGGTCAAATGTTCTGGGGGAAAAAAAAAAAAAAAAAAAAGACTACTTAAAATGACCCTGGGGTTTTTTGTAAATGAAAAGGGCAAGAAGGAAAGATAGGGAACTTTCCTGCATTGAAATGAGTTAGTGAAAAAGCTTCTTATGCCCACTGCATTCTGTATGTACTTGAACAAAGCAAAACCTTGCTGTAATTCAGGGGGCCACAGAACTGGATGGGAAAAATGCAGAGGGCACTTGGGGCTCCAAGGAGCGGGACATCCCTGGTACCTTCCTTATCTCCCAGATGTCAGGGGGCAGTTGAGGATAAGCTCAACAAGAGATGACACATGAGCTTGTCTGGGGTCAGAAACTGAATATATTTTTAAACCAATTCTTGTAGTTTCAATCAAACCAAACTTACTCCTCCCTCCTTGACTCCTTTGCACTAACTACACGGTTTGAAGGGTATTTAAGTACTTGTGTCACCATGACAAGACAGATTTTGAATGTTAGAAGATTTTTATTTCATCTCCTTTCCAAAAACAAAGTCTTTTAGCACAGGGTCAATTTAAAAAATAAATATTTATGTAAGGCACACAGCACAAACAGCCATTCTCTTACTTTCTTCCTCAGTAGTTACATAAGCCACACGTAGAAAACACACTTGCCATCTGAATTCAGAAATCCACAGGACGACACAAAGCACACCGGGCAAGTTCTTTATATTGAAAAATGCTCCCACCCATTTATTTAAGCACAAACAACTGTTCTAGTACTGACAGGCACCTTGCAGTGAAACCACATCCACTTTTCAGTAAATAAAGGTGTACTAAGCATGTTTGACAAAGCCACATATCTTCACGATTATTCACACTCCTTATGTTGTTAAAAACCAGTAAAGACCTACGGGGTATGGCTCCCGATCCCGGCAGAACCAGACGCCTCCTTCCCAGCTCCCAAGCCGTGACGCGTTAATGCCACCACACCCAAAGGCACCCAGCGAGCAAGGGAGAGCAGATTTCTGACCTTTGCCCAAAGGTGCACAAGGCTGTCCTGATAACGTGTCCTGCCAGCCACTGCTGCAGGGAATCGCGAGCTACTGCTCACTGCCTGCCGCTTCGGGGTTTGCTCCAACAGCCAGTACTGGTCCGGTACCAATGACACCCGCACGTTCCAATCTCCCTGCAAGTCATTGAAAGCAGCAAGGTGAACCTTCCAGGCTTATTAAAGCGTTAATCGTCACTATAGCAGGAAAAGTAGGAACCCACCAGTTTCTAATGGAGGACTGAGGACTTGTTTGTAACAGAGGACTTAATAACCATCCACAGTCACCCACTTATTCCTCCTGTGACAGCTGTTTTATTATAGCTGTTCTGCGTTTTGGTTATAAATGGTTGTGAATTAGAACCTAATAGTCTATGCTTAGTTAGTAATTCCTAAATTTTCCTTCCAGAATGATAAAATGGCACACCAGAACTGCACACAGGCTTAACAAATGAGTTGTCCTCAACAAGGATCAGTATGAATAATGAAGGCTTGATGCTGCCCTGTACAGTGTCCCGGTGATTTGAACAGGGGTAAGGCCACGTCTGCCTTCTCTCAAACATTGTTAAGTCCTGAGGCAGCCCTAATGTGCTGGCTTCAAAATGGGAACCTTCCTAACAAATACTGCGCCTGCTGAAAATGTCAGCTTGGAATACTGACTCCTAGGTAAAAGTGAATAAACAGAACAAAAGTAGCTGTTCAGGGAAAAAAACAAAAGATACACATTAACTAACTGGCAGCTTTTCCACATGTTAGTCAAGCTCAGATGGAGCACCAGGAGTTTCTGTGTGTGAGTGCTAAAAGACCACTAGTTTGTTCCAAGGCAGGTTGATAAAACTGTCTGGTATTGAAGCTGCCTAAACCTCCCTCTTGGAAGATCCTGCTTTAATTGCTTTTTAATTGCATGGGAAATTCCAAAGGCAGATGATCTTTCTGTCAGTTATGAGTTTCTGATGTCCTTATGAAAATCTTGCCAAGTTATAAACTGCTCTTAACTCATAGTTTCCTTAGTTACTGGAGGCCACGTTCAAGGCTGCGCTGTGTAAAGACGGGTCTGCAGCGCTGCCTGCTCCTGCACCCAGCTGCGGGACCTGCACCTGTCCGGGGGAACGCCGGGGCAGATTTTGTTCACGGACAGAAAGGGATCCCTTTCCTTTGTTTCTCTCCCCATCCTTGCTGGATCCGGGCAAAACGGGGAAGGAGTTCAAAGCTGCCTGCTTTGAATGCCAAGGGGAGCAAAAGCCAGACTGCATGGAATAAATCTGGAGAAAACAAGCAGTGAAAACCAGGACTGGGCAGTGGTCAGGGTAGGGGCAGGAAGACTAAATACTTGTGAGGACTGAAGGTCTAAAGGGAAAACACTGCATCTGTGTACACGTCTGTCTGGACTGGAGATTAGATAAGAGCCAGATGGGAAGGCCAGGACTCCGTGGACAGGAGGGCCGGCGCAGGCGGCCGAGCGCGCGCGGGGCGGCAGAGCCGTGCTGCAAGCGCGCGCCGCGGCACGAGAGCGGGCGGCAGGGCCGGCGGAGGCGCGCGGCGGCGAGGCCAGGCGAGGCCAGGCGAGGCCAGGCGAGGAGGGCAGCGCGCGGCCCCGCTCCC
>JAYECN010474650.1:0-17343 GCA_035222435.1 Microcambeva ribeirae | reverse complement strand
CCCTGCGGGACACCGCTAACCACAGGCCTCCTGCGCGACTCCGCTCCACTGATCACCACCCTCTGGGCTCTGCCATCCAGCCAGTTGCTAATCCACCTCACTGTCCACTCATCTATCCCACACTTGCGGAGCTTGTCCAGAAGGATGCTGTGAGGGACAGTGTCAAAAGCCTTGGTGAAGTCGAGGTAGGTGACATTCACTGCTCTCCCCTCATCTATCCAGCCAGTCATTCTGTCATAGAAGGCGATCAAGTTAGTCAAGCAGGATTTCTTTCCCCTTGGTGAATCCATGCTGACTACTCTTGAGCACCTTCTTGTCCTCCACATGTTTGGAGACAATTGCCAGGATGAGCTGTTCCATCACCTTTCCGGGGATGGAGGTGAGGCTGATTGGCCTCTAGTTCCTGGGTCTTCCTCCTTGCCATTTTTGAAGACCGGTGTGACATCTGTACTTGGCTCAGATATATATTGCTTCTGTTATTTTATGGTTACTCTGAAGGGTAAATCAGGAATCTGTAGTACGTTGAAAATAATTTAGCTTCAAAACGTTGAACCTTTTGTTCATGTCCTTTTTTCTCACATGCATATTGTATCCATTGGAATGATTTAAAATGACATCTTCATTTTTCTTGGATGCTTTAGTTTTCACAGAATTTCTGTTAAATAAAAATAAAGGAAAAGGCTAAGGATAAATATAGAAGTGGATCTTCTTCTGACCTTGAAGGTTTTTCGTCTAAGCTGCTGTGTCATAGGCACATTATGAACTATATTGATTTTCCTGACCTCATCTGAGTAACATGAGGACTTAGCCTAGATCCACCCCTACCTTAAAATTGTCATAAATCTCATATGTACCAATATTCTGTATTCGAATACCTTCTGCACATTAGGAATATTGTAAAATCATATTATATTAAGCGACAAATCACTAAATATTTTGCACAACAGGTTCATCTTAGCATTTCATGCATAATAAAACAGTTATTGATTGTAATGACAGATTATTATAACATTAATTTTTTTAGTTCAGGCAGGGCATTTACCCAATTGATATTGTACAGATATTTGCTAGAAAAGCAGAGCGACAGGAAGCTTTCCTTATTTTATAATGATGTTGTTCATCATAATTATGTTGTGTCAGCATACACATATAGGTCAACTTGAGTTCATAAAGACAAGATTATATTTTCAGTGTGTGCATGTGTTTAAGTGCCTGCTTCCATTTAAAACTAACAGCAATTACATGTGTAATGTAGATAATTCTTATTCTGTGGGAGATTTCACCCTTATAATTTAGAAAACTAAGTTGCTGCACAAAGCATTCGCTATAATGTTAAGCAAATTATACAGATCTAAGGTCAGCACTGGAATCCTTAAAATAAAAAGGAAATCTGCTTTCCCATAATATCTTGGTAATTGAATGTATTTGCAGCTTTTCATTGCCCTGAATCATTAATACGACTCAGGTAAAAGCCTGCTGAAGTTATACAAAATGGTTTTGAAGAGCTGTAGAATTTTTTTAAAGCCTGAGGTGGAAAAAAAAATGTATCTTTTTTTTTTCTTTGTGCAGTCTTCTTTAATCTTTCTCATAGTTCTAATCTGAATATGTCCAAATTATTTCAAAATATGCTAGGAATATTCTCTACTTGGCGGAAAGATAAGAGGGAGCAACAATTTTCAGTTCAGAAGATGTCATATCTATGCATATATTTGTCATTAATACAGGATACAAGTTGTCTTCCTCCCATGCTGTGGAATATGCAGTGATAGGATGCACATTGTCTGAAGTATCCAGAGTAAATATATGTTGGGTACAGATCAAAGCAAACAATTGCTTCTTTAGTGTATATGATTTCTTCTCATTCCTTCTATTTTCCAGAAGGAAGCAAATATCATGGCAAAAAGAAATGCTGAAAATTGAGTCTAAAAATTACTGTCACTTAAGGCATATATAGCAGTACAATTTACCTTCTGTGCAGTGATTTCTGCTAAGAGGATGTGGAAACAATGTAAGGAGATTTTAAACTTGCTACAGTAATAATAATCAAAATGAATGCTTTTTAAACCGTGAAACTCTTTTAGCACTGCCTTGAAACAGTCAATTAACTTACATTCCGTGCTGGCATAAATGAGCTGATCAAACGCAGAAGCACTCCATCTGTCTGTTGCTTGAACTCTGGCTCTCTAAAGGTTAATGCATCATCCTCCTTCATTGATTTGAATGGTTTTGGTTGATGATATGTTAAGATATATATTGGTAGTTGATTTTAATCTCAATCTAATTCCTTTAAGATGCTAAAGGCATAGTACTCTTCTGGAGGAGAGAAAAAAAAAAAAGCAGGAGGAATAATTATAGGATGATTGCTCCTCCTTCCCTCCCTCTTTCTCTTCCTCCCTCCAATAAATAAAATAAATAGGAAGGCTGTGTTCTGGGAGAAATATTACAGACAAAGTCCACATTGTTCTACTTCCCTTTTAGCTGATCACGAACGAATATGTAAATTTATTAGCACTCACTTTATTGGAAAAGATCAGTGTTATTTCAAACTGCGGAAATGCATGGGATAGGATTTCATTTTTAATTAGTCTACATTTCCCACTAGTGCAGCCTGTAAGTCTAATCAACCCCCACTCTTTTTTGGCAAGGGAAGCTTGCAAGCTCCAAACTCACTGTGGTGAAAACCCACCTTTACTTTAATAGTCGCTGTTGTTAGGGAATTCTGTGCCTATAGATCTCATATATGTCTATACTGCTGGATGTCATTTTAGGTGACAAGTTTCAGCTCACAAGTTGATTGGAAGGGAGCCCAAGGGCATAGGTACGGAGCAAAGATGATTTTGCTAGGACAGTTTGCATAACAAGCAACTGTCATCTCATTAGCAAGCACAGGCATTTTTGCCACATGCTGTTTAACACCTCGTCACACCTGTTCACACTTCATTGTCCCAGGAATTCAGCGAGGCAGCTTGCTGTTGGCTTTATTTTTGCATTCCTCCTGAGGTTGCTGTTATCCGGGTGCCAAGACTGGAGGTGTGAACGAAGTGCTGTTTCAGCAGTGATGTGTTGTGAGCTGTGTGCTGAGGGCGTAAAGAGCAGGATTATGGCTTGAATAATAACTAGCACCCGTGACTCGGCTTTGCAGCTCTTGCTGCTGGTTGTTGTTCTTTTGGAAATCACATCCGCTCTGCCCATAGACTATACTCTCAATGGAGATATCATCTGCCTTCTTTTGACATATTTTCTACGAAAGACACCTCAGAGCCCTGAATTCAGGTATTCCTTCAAAAAGAAAGTGAAGGTAGCATGGCAGAAAGTAGCACAAATTCCTTTTTCAGCTTGGCGGGTGCATGTGCAATAACTTGGCCCCATTCTGCATTGAGCCGAGCGCAGCAGCAAAGGACCTGTCCTTGTTGGCCTCTTTTTAGGCCTTGCAGAAGAAAGAAAAGAGCTATTGTCAGATATCAGATGAGCTTAGGGCATGTGGAGGGGACTGGAGGTGGGCGTCTGGAGAAGGGGGATGAGTGAGGGAGAGAAGTGGAGGAGGGCTAACTGCATTAGTCAGACAGATGGAGGGGTACTGCCATGCGGGGCAGCTAGTCGGGATAAGATGAAGTGGCACCTGGCCAACTACTTGGATGTCTTGGGCCACTCATCCAGCCCAGTGATTCACCTTTTCCTTATGCCAATGTCCGTGACCTTGACGGCATTTGAGGGCACCTGGCTTTTCTTGGAGTGAGCACAAGTTAACTAGGTGTGGCAGTTCAGGGGGAGAAACACCCAGTCTGCTAGGTTAATGGAGCTGTTTCTCACTTCTCACCTTTTTTTTTTTTTTTTTTTATTTTTAATTTAATTTAATTTGCTTCTCTCTTAGTAAGTATCCTGTGGTACATACAGTACTCTACTAAGCATTTGAGCCTTTCTGCATTTTGTCTCATAGTGTTTCTAAATCAGTAAGAAAGGGTAACAGTAACAATTTGGTTCAGTGAATAAATTCCAGTTTTTCCACCTACCAGATTTGCTTTGGCCATCTCTTTGTATATTGTCATAATCAACTAAACACATGAATGGGATGACAAAAGAGTTAACATTTAATCCAGTTAAAAATGAGGAGTTTTCAACCTCTTCGATGTTTTCCTGTTTTTTAAATAATTATTTTAAAATAATAAATAATAAAAATAATAATAATATAAAAATAAATAATAAAAACGGAGTAACTTGCTATCACTATGGCTATGTATTTATCATTGCTCAAACTGTATTGGAGACTGAGACTTACAGGACTGTTTCATAATAGTTTTGATGTTATTTATTTATTTTTTGTTCATTGCTGTTTTGATGAATACTTTCAAAATTGATCCTATATATATTTCTGCTTTAATGAGTTTTATTTGTTAGTGAAATTTCTCTGAAGTATCCTATGCCCTCAGTTAGGACTGTTTCAAAGAATAAAACTCCTTGCCCTCTTTAATTTTATTTTCATACTTTTCGCTTGCAGAGTTAATAAGAGATGATACATCAGAACAGACTAAGGGACCTCGTTACTTCTCACACCTTTTTTCCACACAGACTCTTTCAGCATGTTTTCAGATGCAAAATTGAAGCCCTTCTCTATCACTTCAGACTAACATTTTGGAAGTTCTCTAGCAACACATTATGTTTTTGTACATCTATCTTCATATTGGACCAATAGAGGGTCCTGCCTTCAAGGCAGGTCCTTCTTCTGTGACAAGAATGGCATGCAATTACTGACTGAAGCTGACTATCTGACTATCGAGAGCTCCTGAGCTGCAGTCAGAACTCCAAGATAAATAAAAGATGAAAGCAATGTAAATACCTGCAGTTTTTTAAGTTCCTCAATGTAGGAACCTGTGTTGTTACTGAATACTGCAGGGTTGCAGCCTGATGTTTCACAATGCTCTGAGCCTCCTTCTGCCTCCTAACGCCCAGGGTGCGAACTGTAGTTTTAGAAACAGAGGTCTTGAATAGTAAATGTGAGTGTGCATTTATTCTAATTCTATATGCATAATTTATTCTACAGCAACCTAAAATGAACTATCCTTGCCACCCAGGATCTGCTGAGTATGCAGCATGGAAGACTAAATTTCTGAGATAAGAAAACTAATACATCCTCAAATTTATCATGCTTGGAACATGGTATTGCAAACTGGACAGCTTACATTTTCCTTTTTGTGTTTCTTATACCATTCTCTCCCTTTCTATTTATTTATTTATTTATTTATTTTTCTTTTTCTTTTGATCCATAGCTCTCCCTTTCATCACAGGTGCACAGTATTAACTGTGTTCTTTATTTCATAATTCACACGGGTACAGTGAAAACTCTGCTTGCTTTGAAGGAAATTCTATGAAGAGGCAAAATCCATGGTGCTTAATAAATGCTATAAATGTTTACTGTGTGAAGATCGTAGCATAGGGCTCATCTCCCAACTGACACGGAACCTATCTGTTGGACTTGCTAATGTCTTTGCTATCCAAAAGCTTCTCAAATGGCATTTAGTGCCAAAGTGTGCAGTTATATTGACCCCGTATAGTCTTCCCTGAGGCATCAACCAGAAGGCCAGAGCCATTTTTATTATATATTGTACAGATACAAAAGTCTAAATATGATGTCTGTTTCTGTGTAGTATTCAGAAGAGATTTGAAGGAATTTACCTTGTTCTGTTTTATTCTTTTGCTGTGTCATCACAGCAAGTTCCCTGCTTTCCGATTGTTCCTCTGTAACTGATCTTCTGGCATTAATCACTCTACCAGTTTCAGAAGTATTTCAGATCATAATAGTCCTCCAGGATGGTCACTATTGTTTTACACCTCTCACACAAGCTGAATGTAGCCAACACAACATGTAGGTGCATTTATGCATTTATGGAAAAAAAATGCATTTATGGAAAAAACATGTCATTTATGGGAAAAATAGCCTATCATGCAAGAAATGTGTATATGTTGTGGGAACAGATGTCACAAAACAGCCATATACAAAGTTAACATGAACAAAGGATGTGTTTCTCTGTGAGGATCTCTGATGCAGGTCCCAATGTAATAATACACTAGGAAAAGGCTTGTACTATCTGGAAGTAGAAGCAGGGGAATAGGGAAATTATTTTATATCTGGAAGTAGCAGGGGTGAAACTGCTGCTAGAATATTGCCTCCAATTCTAGTACATAAAAAGTAGTATGTAAATTCTAGTCTGAAAAAAAGGTAGGTTAAAATTTGAAGAAGGTGTAGAAAATAAGCAACAGAAATGATTTCTCTCCATGAGAGATGGAAGAAAATATCTTCAAGTGACAGACTTAGAGCTCTGAGAGGTGACTTGATTGTCGATAGAGTATAAATACTCTCATTGAGAGCAGAATTGGGTAATGAGAGGATTTTTTTTCTGGTGGAGAAGGGAATAACAAGAACGAGTGGTCGGATGGCAAAGCCAGTTTAGTTTTACTTGAAAATAGAACTATTTTATTTTATTTTATTTTATTTTATTTTATTTTATTTATTATTATTATTATTATTATTTTGTTTTACTTTCTCTTTAAATATTGAGGCTGTTAAATTCTTGGGACTCTTGGTGATTGTGTTTTACAACGTGCACAGTGACAACTTTTTAGAAAATGCAGTTTGACCAGACACAAATTATAGTCTAACTAAATGTAAGCTAATGAGCTCAATACAAAGCTAAGTAGATGAAATTTAAGAAGATCTAATGATCCCTTCTGGCCTCAGTATCTATAAATGCAGAGTGCTAATTAAGTGACCACTTTTCCTGAGTAAGGACTTCAGTTTCTAACCACAAAATAAGAACTTGTAATTTCTCCTTGCCCTCTAGAGAAGATATTTTTCTGTCATGGGAAAGCCCCAATGTTGGCTACAGAATTTGCATAGCTGTTCAACATACAAAATCAGCATGTGAGAATATCTCTTTTTTTTTCTGAGACACAAAATGAAAAACACTTGACACTTGGAAATTGCAAGAACATGATTTGAATGCCATTAGGGGATATTCTTTCCCATTTTGTATTACAGGAGTCAAGTGTGTAACCCAGGAACAGCACTCATGTTATGTTTGCTTTAGAAAGCTGAATATAGATCCCTCAGGCGCTGTTTTTGCAGGCAATCCCATGTGAGATGGGAGCAGCAGGGGGAAAGCAAAGCAAAAGCTCTCTCTGACAGAGCCTCTCTAGATTTTTTTTTTTTTTTTTTAACCAAAGGAAGGAAAAGGGGAAACTACTTTTAGCTTCCAAACTGAAATCCAATTGCTCTGTAGTTTTCAGGCTGCTTGGCTGGGCTGTTTTCTTTCCCACTGAGAAACGGTCATAAAACACGTATGGTTTATTTGAAGATTAGTGTGCAAAACATTGAACATCTGTCTCCTATCTCCTGACAGGCTGCGTAAAAATGCACTTCAGCGGAGCGGGTTGCAGAACTCGTGCTCTCAACTCGAGCCGTTTTATGCTGCCTTATATTCATGCAGGGGGCATCAGTCTGAGAGATGAGTAATTCCCCTTTGAAATGATCTTGTTTTCAATTAGCCTTTGGGAGACCTCCCCTATGTATTGACATCAGTGCTTTTTCCTGGCATGTCCGGATGAATCACTGCATTGCGATGAAAACACTGGGATAGAAGCTGAGGAGACACACAACCATGAAAAAAACAAAAAGCAAAGGGAGGGAACATCCGGGGAGGCCTCAGTGCAAAATGGAAAGAACTTCTCATTTTAAAGAGAAATCCTCAGTCTGGAATAGTATTCCAGGAGATTTTTTGGCATGTTGTTGCTCTGTTAGTCTAAGTTTGTCATCTAAGTTACTGTGTACTTTTGAAAATATGTATTCAGATTTCCTGGTCCCAACTCATTAGAAAGAAATAAAAAAAAAAAAAAAACAGCCACAGAAATGTCATTTCTTTTGACTTAGTTCATACTTTTCTGCTCTTTCAGAATTCTCCTACTCTTCTATATTTGAATACTTTTGACAAACACGAGGACAATTTAAAAAAAATTTTTTTTAAAGAAAAATCTTTCATAAGGACTCTTCCAAAATCATTTAGTTTCAAGTGCTTAGAGTCCATGCGATATGGTGAACTTGTAAGTAAAAACACAAACATTGGTGCTGTTCTCACATTTCTTGCTTTGTGCACTGCGTTCACCTGTTTCCAGGGGATCCACCTGTAGTCTCCACACTGTCCTAGCACCTTCTGTGGTTGCATGGTAGGGTGCTGCAATGTGTCTTGAAGCTCTTGCTCAAAATCTCCTCCTCGTGTAGTCCATAGCTTTGCCAAGGCTTTGAGAAGAGGCTTGGATAAGATTAGTACTTTACTTTTGCGCTACAGCTCCTTTTTCTGTTTACTGAATTTTCACCCACTTCTAATGCTTCTATGCTCTGCCTGGAGTGCAAAATATCAAGCCTGTAGAGAGAAGGGCTAATGCTGAAGAAGTCCTTCATACCAGGGATTTCCCTTTGTAGCTTTTTCAAATTATTTTTAGAACAGAGTCCTGAGGCAATTTTAAAGATCTATATGAAATTGCACCTTGTAGATAAGACCAGGATTGATTCATCCTGCACTCACACCACCTTTTTGCAATATTCAGCAAACCTATCTATCTCCCTTTACTTAAATCAGATTTTATTGGCAAATCATGTGTGAAGAGGGTTTGAATGCTTTTTATTCATGTATTCTTTGTTTCCTGTAATAATTTTATGACAGAATTATGAAGACATTTCTAAATAGAGTGCTTCAGTACTATTTGTTGTTGTTTCTAGCATTAACTTGTTATCGCTCATTTGTCTCATGGCAGTATCTTTTCTGTGACATAATTGGGTGACTGAAGAACTGGTAGAGAGGTTGAATTTAAGTTGGTATGAGTATTAAGTCGGAGATCTTATTTGGAAGCATGTTTGTGACCACTTATTAGCAGTTGTTAAGTCAGTAAAATCACTTGTATTGCAGCTTGCTGGTGTATTTTTTAGGTACTTAATCAAAATACTTTTCGTGAACCGTTCAATTTAAGATTTTCCAAGACTGTATGGATTATGTTTTTAAGGCTGCATGCAGCCCAAGTTACTGTAGTAATGAATCACCTGAAAGCAGATAAATCAAACCTCTATTCATTTTAGAAACTTTAAATGGTCCCATAAATATCCTTATTGTTGTAAAAGTCCACCCGTGTGGGAATGAATTGCACTTTGCTAGGAAAACTTATGCTCCATAGTGAGAGATTTAGGCCTGGTGGAGGTGAACCTCAGAGGTGGGAGCTTGGTTCAAGACTGACTGGAGGAAAAGGAACATCCCTAGCCCTCCTAGACATGTTTCATCCACAGGCCGGTCTGACCGCTTGATCTGTCGGCTGGTCTTGCCATGAAAAAACCCAATGATTTCTTGCGTCTTTTTGATACCTCTTCCTTTCCCTTTGTCCCTTTGTTGTGTGTGCTCTCAACTGGAGACAAATCTTAAACATTAACTCCCTTAGAGTTTCCTTAGGTACATATGGTTTTCCTGGATAGATTTCAGAATGAGATCATCCTGGCAGTGTACAACGTCTTCGTGATAACTAAGCATACTATAAAACATAGCTGACTTCATATCAGGCAAGCAATAAAAGGTGAAGAAAAGAACTGAACTATTTTTAAAAGTATAGAGTTCAGTTTTCTCTTTCTTGCCTGCTATTTTAGCAGCCAGGACTGGAAGGTAGCAATTTCAATGCTGCTTTCGATGCTGTGCTTTAAAACAGCTGGCAATTGACTTTAGCTGTAATTATTGGCTTCTTACCAGTATTTACAGCTGTAGAATCAAGATCAGAGTTTTGTGCTTCACTTTTTTAGGTTTACCTATATTGTTCTATTACTTTCCTAATGGCCTTTTTATCACCTTTATTTAGATCTTGTACTAAGCTGTAATTACTTGAAACTAAAAATTGTCTATGGATTGCTTTCCGTAAGTTGCAAATATGTCATGTGCTATGATAGCAGACAAAAAGTCAGAAAGCAGATTTTTCACACATGTAGAGCATTTGCTGGAGATTGGACAGTGCTCTTCTGCTGTAATTCTTGTCTTTTACTCTAGCTATGGATAAGTGTGGAATAGAATTAATATATCCATCAAAAAACAGCATTCAAAAATGTATAGCGGTCGCTAGCAAATATCCTATGAATGACTAACCTTTGCGTTAGCCAGTGAAACAGGGGCGCACACACACATTTGTTCTGAGAGATTCAGTAGCCAGATTGATAATCCTCTTTTAAAACGTGTTAAATCTGCTTTGCTTATTACCCTGTTGTTCGTCTCCTAAAAGCTTGGATTCACTGGGAATAAGCCGCTCATGTAAGTGAGGAATTCAGGATCAAACCCTGCAGAGACACAAAACGGTTTTGCTCTCAGCTGATTAAATCGCTGTTGAGCATAAGGGCTGGTTTGCGGGGATATGAGTTTAGGAAGAATAAATATGTTGCTGAGGGGCTGGTATGGGATTCTACTTCCTATTCTGCTGCTCAGCACCTCCATTCCTGGGCTCTCCTGCTGCTGAACAGATAGTAGCATGTATTTAGCCTGCTATTTAGGACGTGCATGCCTCTCACCATGCACAGTGTGCTGGCCAGTCTTAGTTGTCAGCTCAAATATGCTTTTATAGCACAAATAATGATAATAATAACAGTGAAGAATAGCGCTGATGGAGGGAGTGAGGAGCAGGACCCTCCAGCACCAAGCCCTCTGCTCTTCACAGCGGAGAGGCGGTAAGAGATGCTGGTTGTGCACAAGGAGAGGATGGGACCAGCCAGGCCAGGCATTTGAGGGCAGTAAAGCCGCAGGTGAGGCTCACTAGGCTTAGGACATGAATCTGGTGTGTGGTTTGTTACACTACAACAGGAGGTTTTAAAGCGCTTCTTTGACTCGAGTGATAGCTGATAAAAATATTTTTCTAATCCCCTAGCAGCCTGGCATTGCCTGAGGGCTAAAGGATGGTGCTGTGCTGGCCATGGGGTCGGCAACATGACTCCCAAATTGCCATCATAGCCCTCAAGGCTCCTGATGCCTCTTTGTCTTCTCTGTAGTCGTGCATCTCTCCCCATTGCTTTTCTCCCTGATTTTCCTGCCTCTTCTCTGCTTTGCTAATTAAAATTCTAATCACTCTGACAGCTCAAGCTAGCAGAAAAAAAAAAAAAAAATCATTCTTCCATACTGGAGAAGGTAATTTCAAGGTGTTTTAGCTGCCAAAGAAACAAATGGAAATTAGACAAAGAAACGGGTTGTCAAAAGGTGATGAGTTAGCTGCTCTGCCCCTTTTTACTCTAATAAAATATTAAACTTCTAAGGAAAATAAATAAATAAATAAATAAATAAATAAATAAATGGATTCATGGTAAATATTATTTCCAGATACTTAGCAACAATATAGCCTGATTTACGTTTCTGAGTAAGGGAAGGCTCTGTGTATATTTGTTAACATCAAAATTATTTATTTCCCTTGTAGTGGATTGTAGTGGAGTGCAACGTCAAACATTTAACTTGTTTTGATGTGTGATTGCAGATGATATGTGATACTCACTTTTCTGAGTTGCAGTGCGGAATGTTCGTTTAAGTGTGCAGAAGCCTGTGGATGCATATTTAAAAGAATAAACAGTTCTCCATGCAACATTGGAGGTTTCATATGGCAGATGTTGCAGTTTGAATGTACAAAGTGAAAATACGATGGTGTTCCAACCTCAGCACTACTTTTTTCCAATGAATTTATTTTTCTAGTAGAGGGGATTTTTAGACCTCTGTTTTTCCTTCAACTGTACACTTCTGTAATGCAGAGTAATAACACTAATTAATTTATTAATAATTAATATCATTAATTAATATCAGTGTTGCCAGCAGATTGAGGGAGGTGATCCTCCCCCCCCGGCACTCAGCTCTGGTGAGGCTGCATCTGAAGTTATATGTGCAGTTCTGGGCTCCCCAGGACAAGAGAGACGTGGAGCTTCTAGAGAGGATCCAGCATAGAGTGACAAAGATGATTGGGGGACTGGAGCATCTATCGTATGAGGAAAGACTAAGCGAGCTGGGCCTGTTTAGCCTAGAGAAGAGAAGACTGGGAGGAGATCTGATCAAAACGTATAAATACTTGAGGGGAGAATGTAGGGAGGGTGGTGGCCAGCAATAGGACAAAGGATAATGGGTGCAAGTTGAAACACAGGCAGTTCCATCTCCATGTGAGGAAGGACTTTGCTGTGAGGGTGCCAGAGCCCTGGCACAGGCTGCCCAGAGAGGCTGTGCAGGCTTCTTCTCTGGAGATCTTCCCAACCTGCCTGGCTGCCACCCTGTGCCCCATGCTCTGGGTGTCCCTGCTGGAGCAGGGGGGCTGGGTTAGATGATCTCCAGATGTCCCTTCAACCTCAACCAGTCTGTGATTCTGTGGTTCTGTGATCATCCACTTGTGCTGGTGTAGAAAAACGTGGTGCTCTCTATCATACAAATATATGACCTGAACAGAGGCAGATATATCCTTACAAAGCAGCACATAACACACAGCACAGCATTCAAGCTCTTCCTTCAGATCTGCACCAGGTATTTCTAATGAGTAGCATAAATTGCTGAGTGATTTGCAATCTGCTTACCGATTAATTTTGAGGGATGATGAACCAGTTGGGCTCAGATAAATACTACATCAACTTTTGCCCATTTTTCAAACTAATTCTGAAGCTTACAGAGCTAGTGACAAATGCACGCTCTTCTTCCACTAATGCTGTTTTATTCCAACGCTCAGAGTGAGGAGTTAGAGGGTTTTAGCAAGAGCTAAATCTCATGATATTTGCAGCCCAAGTTCTCTAATGTGTTTGTACATTTTGCTTTGACCTCAGAAAGAGGATGGGAGAAAGTAGATAATGAGTTCTGGGGCTGCCTTCTGTCATGCTGTTTGTGGCAGGACTGTTTGAGATGATGTCGAAATGCTTCTGCAGTCCCTGCTTTGCAAGCACAAGGGCCTTAGAGTAGTGCAATGCTGCTCTGCAGCTGTGATTGCTCCAGAAAATGCTCATCCCTTTCCTTTTTTGCTACCCAAACCTTTTTATAAACCTCCTGCAACAGGATAATAGTACTTACTCCAATTATTGTATATAATGTTGCTTATTGACCTTCATTTGTCTCTTCATGGCTGAAGAAGCGGATCTTCTTCTCAGAGCTGTTTCCGTTTGTATCTTGCTCTTCCAACACTTCTTCACGGCGATTTTGATGAAAAAAGGGGCATCTTGGGATTATCTTGAAAATGCCAAACTGCTCTGCTTCCAAGAACAGATATTAAGTGACTAAGATAGCAGCATATGCTTGCTGTAATCGCCTTGCAAAACACTCATGAGACTCTTGCCCAAATATTTCCAGTTCAACTGCTCACTCAAACAGATGAAATTTTACTGTTACTACATGGCTGAATGTATTCTTAATCAAGTAGCAGTCACTGTATATACAATGTATGATGGTACTGCAAAAGGAATGGCTCTTCATTCTGCTTTACTGACCTCTTTCATTTCCAGAGTTGTTTTATTTTCACTGAAAAAAAAAAAAAAAGTGAGGAAAAGAAAGTGATCATATGGAATCCACTGTTCTTCCTTGTGGTAAAGTTACATCAAAACACAGGAAATGCAGATATCAGACAGACTTCTTTACAGTAATTTACAGACCAGTTTTTTCTATTTTTTTCCTTCACCCGATTTGAATTTTTCTGAAAACACAAGATATGTACACAAAGACGTAACTGGGAAACTTAAATACATATTTACACAGAAAAATCACTGATTATATTATTAATGTAACTTCTTATTTTACTTGGAGAGTTACCTGATTCTGCCTGTATGCAAGTTTTACAGCATGACTATGTGCAATTATCTTTGAAAATATTTCTTTAATAACCTGCCTTGAACATTAGGTGGGAGGGAGGTTGGTAAGTCAGAAAGCTGAGGATGACAGGCACTGATGTTTCATTAACCAAATATACATAAGCATACAGAAAGTTTATGTTTAATCCGGCATTTCCAGTGAAACATAAGGATAAAAGACATGTAGACTTCTACATGGGATAGCCAAATGGGAGGTGATACACCCTTCTCCTTGGGAAGACACAGTCTTGCAGTAGCAGGACTGAAGGGTCTGGGCAGCTGGAAAGGTTGCTCTGCACTGTGGCATTCGGGGCTTCTTCTGCAGCAAAAGCTTTGGGAGATCTCCCTAATGCCCTACTGGAAAGGAAAAAAAGGTACCTCCATGAGGCTTCTTCTGAAGGTCAGACTGTGAAGATGGCACCTGGTTAAAATCAGAGCCTTTCACAGAGTCTTATTTTGCTTTTGTGCTTTCATTCTGTAATTTCACCATGCTTGATATTATTTCGGAAATGTCTTTTCTTCGTCTTTTTTTTCTTTTTTTCTTTTTTTTTTCCCTAACTGTCCTGAAAACTACTGCTCAGCCAATATTCAGCTTTCATGTCATCTTTTCCTTCAGCAATGAAACATGAGTTCCAGTCTTGGCGCAGGCTCATAAAAATGCTGAAGTGCAGATTGGAAGGGACCTCTGGAGGTCACCCCCTCCAGCCTCCTCTCCTCCTATGGGCTGGCTCTTGGCCAGGAGGAGATCACAGTAGCCATGGCCTTGTTGAGCTGAGCCTTTACAGCCTCCGAGGACAGAGCGCGCACAGTCATGCCATCTTGAAACTAAATCTTTATAAGTAAAGAGAGTTTATGTCTCCCTCTCCTTATACGGTGTGCTTTAACTACTGGATTGAAAGGTATTTGGAAACAGGGCTCCCTTAGTCCCTTCTGTTGAAGATGTTCCACTTTACGTAAAGTAATTAAATAGTTGCTAAACCAGGAAGAGGGAATGAATCTCAGCAGTGGTTGGGTCCCCAGTCTAAAGAATATTTAATTATTTATGTAAAGGAAAGGCACATCTACACTGGGCCTCAAAGCCTCCTTCCAAAGACACCTTTGGGGTGTCTGGGGATAGAAGGAGTCTAATCTCTTCAGACAGAGGTGGGATTGAACCCTCCTGGCACAAATGTTCTATTTGCTGAACTGCTAAGTAACGCCAAGATTCTGCTGCTCCCTTAGATTCTTGAAAACTCTGCCATTTTGTCACTCTTGCTTTTCTTATGAAGTGGACAGAAGTGCAACGTGTCCCTGAGGGTAGCATGGTACAAGAGCGCAAGACAGTGTGGGAAGAGTGGGGGCAGGGGAATAACTTTCGCCTAGCTTTGCAAAATAGATTGTAAATGAGAAATTGCAGATGAGCATTAAACGAAAGTATCAAATGTATATTCTTGCATTCTTGCTTTATTTTTCTTTTCTTCTTCTTCTTCTTTTTGGCTACCAATTTGAAAAATCAATTATTTGCAGGCCATAAACAGAACTGCTTCCATAGCTGAAACCTCTGAAAAGGACACAGTAGCATCACGAATATTTACCATCTTCCACTTGTCTGCTGTCTGCAAGTTCACTGCAGTGTTTTAAGGGACTGAGAGAGAAAGTGGTGTGGTGGCGTGGAGTGGAGGAAAGCGTTTGGCAGCGTTTCACAGAACAGTTTCAGGATTCTCGTTCCCTTAATTTCTTCTCTCTCCCAGCAGCTGGTAAAATGGGTTGACACAAGGCAAGCGCCTGCCAAGGAACTTTAACAGGAGGCAGTTTTTAATTAACAGGGGCCAAAGAAGGTGATAACCCCAAGGGTAGTGCAGAGAAATTAACATGGAAAAGCAGCTCCGCGCTCCCGTGGGTCCCTAAAGGCCATTCGCATTAGTGGTGTCTGTTCTGATTGAACCTGTGCCGTGTCTTTTTATTGATTCACTTGTCAGAAGCTAACAAAAACACTGCTGGCCGTCAGTTGTTTGCTCGTGGTGGCAGCTTGCGGCTCGGGCCAGCTTCCCTGCAAAGCATTCAGCAGCGCGAGGTCTGTCATTGTGGTTAGCACTTCCCCGACATGATTAATTTTGTTCGACTTGGACTAAAACTGGATGGGGCTCAAATAAAAGCTTGCTGACACGAGAATCTATCCACTGATTCTCTTTGAGTAACTGTTCCATCCTTTTCACAGTTTTCCTGGCTTGGAGTAAAATGTTTTAATTATTAATCTATTTTTAAGGTGAGGTTTTGGAGAAGATAATCACATGGGGTGTTTTGGAAAAAACTTAGCACTTTAACATATACGGCACTTGTGGAAAGTGTTTTTAAAGAATAATATCCTGTTGATAAATATTTCAGGTTTCTCTTCCTGGGATGGAAATGAATAATAAATAAATCTTGTAAGAGCTTGAGGAAAAACCTGCCTAGCAAGCAGAAATAAATAAAAAAAATGAATTGCAGTAAATAAAAAGGTGACACCTTTGCGCATTTAGGTGCCTGATCCAAATTCAACTACTGTCAAAGGGTGGAGGATCAATCTTTAAAAGAGCTCAGGA
Source organism: Microcambeva ribeirae (assembly GCA_035222435.1). Taxonomy (NCBI): domain Eukaryota; kingdom Metazoa; phylum Chordata; class Actinopteri; order Siluriformes; family Trichomycteridae; genus Microcambeva; species Microcambeva ribeirae. Next base: position 927 of record JAYECN010474650.1, on the reverse strand, counting down.
AAATCCGTGCTTGTTTTTAAATATTTTGCTGTTCAGTTGACTCTGAGTAGTAAAGAGCATGACTCAGTAGTATTTGAATAACTTTATTTAGAAGTGCCCAGTGTTTGCTTTCTTGCCTCATAGAACTATGTCATACAAATGCCATTACTTCACATAGAACACTGTTCTTAATTTTCCCTTTAATTTCAGGGACTCTTATGATAATGCTGATTTAGTTAGTTAACTTATTCTAAGAAAGAGTGGTTATCCATTCCACTGGGATGATCCTCAGCAGAGTTGTTAATGACCTCAGTATACAAACTGTGTCTTTATAAAAGGGTGTAAAAGGTGCACAACTCCAGTGGCTGCATTTTACAGAGGACAAAGTTGGCCCCTCTACAGTGGTATGTTTTTTTTCAGCCCTCAACAAAAGTAATGCAATATAAGCCTTCTGTGCCTGGGGATTGATTGTGCTAATTTTTCCCCATGTTTGCATGGCATTCTTCACCCGGAATGCATGATAATGCCAAAGAAAATCCAACTAGAGGTCAAATAATCTCTCTTGGAGCCCACAAGAAGATTTCAGATAAGTGAGAATGGGAAAAATGTCATTGAGCTTACTGGGGAAAACTCACTGCTTCCAGGAGCCCCTATGCATTTCATGCACAATGACAAAAGTATGCGTGTGTGAAATGTATTTGAATGTTTCAAGTAATTAGGCAGAAATTAAAATATTTTTGAACTGGTGAGAAATATAATGAAGACATTGAGGGGCTGATCCATGCACATTTTATCTTTGGTGCTTTTTTTTTTAAGTATGATATCACTCACAAATTACTTAGCCCTGCAGTGCCTTTGGCAGGCTCTGGATCACATATGCCGGATAGCTTAGAAGGTACCTCTGGTTGCCTGTGATCTATTGGCTTTGACTCCTTACTGCTCATGATT
>JAYECN010474642.1:0-17344 GCA_035222435.1 Microcambeva ribeirae | reverse complement strand
CTACTGCTGGGATAGAGAAAAAGGGCCGGGGGGGCAGCGAAGGGGGAGCCCAGCCTCTTCCTTGAATGGAAGAACACACATAAACCAAAGGATTTCATTAAACTGGCAGAGATTACACTGAGCTTTTTGCCAGCATAGCTGCGTCTATTGTGGGTATGACTCGTTTTCCCACTCCTAAAACACAGATCTTTGCCAACAAAACTTTAAAGCTTAAATCCAACAGAGTGGGTGTGGGGCTCTGTTTGTTTTTAGAAGGCCAGAGTAAAGTTAACCATGGTCCAGTTTCCTGCCAATATGTCTTGCACAACACTTAGTGCCAATACTTTATTTGTTTCTTATTATGATTCGGTCATAAGAGCATTTCTGGAAGAAGAGTTTTCAGGCATGCCGCTCTGCTCTGAGCCCTCCTCTTCCTCCCCCAGTCAAACCGCAATATTAGCGCAGGCTGGAAAAACATTGCCAAGTGCTTCAACGCAAGGGACGCACAGCTACTTTTAAGAGCTATAAGGTGTTTCTAAAATGCATGCATTTTGTCTCTGTTTAGACATATAGGATATGTTAGCTATAGGAGATATTTACACTGGAAAGATCAAAACACTGCACCTAGTAAAATATGTGAGATCTTCCAGCCCTAAAGACTTAAAAACAAGAGCTGAACCTCCTTCCACCAGAACTAATTATTTCCAAGTAGTTGCAACATGTTTGGAGATCACCTCACCTATGAATTTGTGCCAAAAATAAGGCTCAGTTCCCCCTGAAGGAAAGTAGGAGGGAAGAAAGTTCCACTTTGGATCCACAGGACCCCAAAACTATCTCCCTTTGGAATATATATGGGGGGAAACCAAGTTAAAATGATTTCCCTTCCTTTGCATAGATTATTTCTGCAGTGAGAACAACTAAGCAATTTCCCTGGACTGTAGATGACAACCTAAAGCTGAGACTACTGTGTGTGTCTTTTCATTTTGATTGCCTAACTTAGAATCGCAACGGGTTCCTAATCCCAAGAATAAGGAAGACATATCACATGGTTTTCAGTAAGTCTCCAAGTGCTAATTCTTGTTAGGCACAAAGTGCTTTTTTTCTTTCTTTTTTTTTTTTTCTTTTTTTTTTTTTTTTTTAAAAGACACATTCCTTCTGGATAGTCTCTTCTCTAACATCAAATGCCTGGCATAAAAGCATGCCAAACGCATGGTGATCCCACTGGAAGAAAACTATGTTCCACTGGCAGATGAATCATCATCAGGACACCAAAATGACTTTCCACTAACACATTGGAAGGCAGAGTTAGAGGTATGGAATTTCTTCATGCTTGAGGGCTAAGTCTTACCAATATCAACCCATCTGTCATACATTGTTTAATGTCAGCTTTGATTTCTTTTTGCAACAAAAAAGGGGAATATGCTTCAGAAATGTTACGGACCACCAGATTTGTTTCGTACATTATCAAAGCTAAACATTCAAGCATTTTACAGAGATTAAGAGATTAAAGTCCAAGAGTTTTCAATTCTTCTGTGCGCAAGGTTCTCTCTTTCAGTCAAATTAAAAACCGGAGTTCAAGGTATGTTGTTAATTCCTGAGGGGAAATGATACATAACCCGCATGCACAAAGAAGTTGGCTTGCATGCGGTTGTTTTTACAGCATGGAATCTGTTTCAATCTATGTTTGTTTAACAAGATGCAAGTCTACAATGGTAATTTACTAAAAGCCTGTGCATTAAGTGTGTACAATACCAGAAACAATGGTCAAAACAACCCCTTCCAAAGACACAAAAGCATCTACAAAACTACCAAAACACAAGCAGAGTGCAGAATTAGTTCCACATTCCAGCCAGCTTCATAACTTTAATAATCCTTCTATAAACACTTTAACTCATTTTAGGCTACTGTTTCACATTCAGGGGACAAGTCATTGCCAGCTCAAAAATTTCCTTTTTTTTTTTTTTTTAAATCCAGAATGCCATTAGTGTTTGTTGAGAGATCTTTTGGAACAGTAAACCTTGGCTTCAGCACTGTACTAGAAACACTGGTCATTTAAATGACTATTTACTATTAAGCTCCTCAATCTATATTTAAGCACTTGAATAACCAGCTGCTGGTATTGCTCCTGGTCAGTGACAACACAGATTCAGGAGGCAAAGTGGCATCCTGCCTTTCCAACAGGCCTGTATGTCGATGATCAGGCCCAACCTAAATGCTGCAGGATTGCAAACATAATCATGTCTGGAAATGATTCATTATTTACAACAGCTGTTTCAGGCTTATTAGGTGATGCCCTCTTGCCTCTTAGTGCCCATACAGCTAAATGAAACCATGATGAACAACAATCTCTGCCTTTCTCTTTTGTATAGATTGGGTCAAAACTGCTTTAATCTCTATCCTCTGTGTTCCCAATACAAGTATGTTACAGAACATATCTCACCACAACTTGATATTTAACCTTTAAGCAGTTTCTGTGCTAGTAAACTGCTCTTTATTTTGACTTGCTGAGCATGGGGTCAACTTGATCATAAGCAAAATGTTGGTTCACCCTTAGTGCACAAACTTTTCTTGAAGATAGCTGATTTTCTTGAAGCCACAGTCAGATATATCATACTAAGGACTCTAAACTATAGATCTTTACAATGTACTTCTTACTACCTTCAAAAATAAGGTCTTCCATATTTCAGATATATTTGGTCTTAATCAGCTGTGGTAATCAGTTCACTCTCATTCAATCACCCATACCCCAAAGATGACTAATGAGACGCTAGGTGTTTAACTCTACAAGTTCCTCAAGCAACCACCTACCTGCTGGCATTTTTCCACCCGCATCTCCAAAGCGCCATGCACAAATGATGTCAGCAAGAGAAAGTTTTGAGTCAGAGGATTCATATCTTTAGGTCAGATGAGAAATCTGTGATGTCGCAGCCACTCGGAATCTTGTAACAGTCCTGAGCTAAGCTAGCAGCTGCCTCTGAAAAGTAAATAATGGACGGAATGGAATTTCCTAGATCATTTGGAAATCCCTTTTTTGTGCAGATGTGCTCACCTGTTCTCCAGTCAGCACATCCAGGTCCCATCTTCATTTTTTAATACAACGTGTTACAACCTATTTAAAAAAAAAATCTATCATTTTAATTTAGGAAGCTTCAAAAAAAGTAGCAAGTCTCATAGACCTCATTGTTTTCCACGGGTGAGAGTATATTTAGGAGTCATGTTGCACCATTTAGCTAAGACATGGAAACCTCCAACTGTTGGGATTTCTTTCAGTGCTTCTCTTAAATAAAATTATTTTGATCTCTAAGTTGGCCCAGATGTCACCACTTGACATTGCCACCACTGTGTAAGAGGAGTGAGCACATGAGCTTTTGAAAGCAGTCATCACTACTGAAGATGAAACACCCATGGAAGTGCCTAATGTCCAAACGTTCTTACCAGCACCAACAGGAGAGCTTTCATAAAAGAAGAATCTTCCTCCGATATGTCAGATTACAGCCCAGAAATTTCATACAGCTGCTGGCTTGGTAGCACCAAGCCACGGATTTCATCAGATTTCTCCAAGGGCTGATGCTAAAAATCACAGCAAATAGCCCATGTGGTTGGCGAGGACAGCACAGCCCAGTACCACAGCTGGCAGAATCCCAGCGCTTGCTTGGGAAATCAACATGCGGAAAGCACTTTTAACAGCAATACAAGGAGACAAGAAGAGCAAATCTCTAAAAGTAAACAGCAATGGAAAGATGACTCTCGTTATTAAGCTCCCACGGTGCTTTGTGATTAGCGGTCCCATTCCAGTCCCATCAACTCAAGACAACCTAAGAACAACAATACGCAGACTATCTTTCTGTAAGAATGTGTAAACACAAAAGGCAGAGTAACAGTGAAAAACAGTGCACTGAGGAGGGGGGAGGAAACAAGAAGTAATTCTCCCTAAAAATCAGACATACTGCCTGCTAAAAACTCTTGAAGTTATAAAAAGTTTCTTCCATTCTAATAGTTAGTTCCTGTTGCCTCTACCGATGCTGCGATTAAAACACTGTGCAGGCCAACCGGAGTCAAATCCTCTGCAGCTGACTACTTTGCCTCAGCAACAAATTTACACTGATTCATCCTGTGACCAAAGAAATAAATGCAGCATCACAAACTAAAAGTTATCTGCAGTATTTGGGGTTTATGACTTAATAGCTATACCTGAAAACTAACCTGTTTAGCGTCTGGGTGAATGGAAGATACATCTTTCAAAAAAGATGAACTGTTAGTAGAAAAGTGTATCCTTCCAATAGAAATAAATATTTTATGCATATGCTTTCCTTGTCACTTTAATGAGCTTCATATTTGTTCTTCATAAAAGTGGGAAAGATTTTTTTTTTCCTGGTTTTCTACAGAGAAATATTTATCCAAGCGAAATAATGTATTTATATATATTTAGATATGTTGGACTATAATGAGTAGTTGCAGAAACTGTCCTCATTTCTCTAGCAAGCTGTTGTTTTCACAGTTCTTATACAATTGGCCTTCGGAATCTTTTAGCCATCTCTGAGGAACCTTTTACACTTTCCAAATCTAATCTTCAGCTCTGGCAATTTTGGAGAGTAGATGATTTCGAATTTTTGATTCCTTGGGGTTTATTTTTGGAGAATTTCATGGAATAACAATTCTTACTGCTCAGTCCCTGAAGGTCACATTTGCTAACTATGAGAACTCCTGCTATACAGCTATTAAATACCGGGACTTCTTGTGGACTGTTGAACTTGCAACACCGTGATAGGGACCACCTGAGGAAAGAGGATTTCCTTAATCTTACTGACACAGTCACTTTCTCTACAGAGCTTTGTTTCTGTGCTTCCAGTTTCACTTCCAGTTTGGATTAGACCAAGGAATTCTTCAAAGCGCTGAGGAGGGCCAGTTTCTCACTTTTGTTAGGGTTATTTTTAAGAAAATTTGTGTAACTCATTTCCGCCTCTGACACATCTTAGGTTTTTTTTTTTTGTTTTTTTTTTTTTTTTTTTTTTTTTTTTTTTTTTTTTTTTAAATCTTTAAAACATCATTAACATCCAAGAGTGTGGGAGTTTTTGTTTTGTTGTAGGTGCTTCATCACCACTGTAAAAAAAAAATCTGCCAGTTAGGCATTACTCAAGCTGCACTCATTAACTATTTCATTCAAGTCTCACCATCCAAAAGATACAAATTTCCATACTTCCTTTTGAAACTGACTTAGTAGCTGCAAAACATGTTTCTGATAGGTGTCCAAACTAGACAAAATTTCAGTACAGGTTATTTTGCAGTGTAATTTTCTATCTACAACCCAAAGTCCCTTGTTGTTTGTACAAACCTTGCTGTTCCATACACACAGCAGCAAGAGCAAACATTTTTGAAGTAGAAAACTACATCTCAGGCTCAAGCTTGGAATATGAAAAAGACCTAACCAGATTTTAATTTAATGATATCCTTTTTTTAAGTCTCCAGTAGCTTTAAATAACTTCTATTTTTAAAATGTATTTTTACATTGTAAACCCAAAAAGCAGAAGTCTTTGAGAAAAGTAATTTAGACATAAACCTGACCTGGGGTGAAAAGGCAGCATAAAGTAGCAAAGGAGCAAAAATTTTTTTACACTTCTTGCATATGGATAGAAAACTGACATCCAAAGAAAGCATTTGTAAAAACTGAAGGCAGTGAATTTCCTAAAGACATTTTTGGAAGAATCACTGAAATCCTTTGTGAAGGCAGCCCATGACTACAACTAAATCCTTTCCCATTGACGTCGTCCAAACATGTCTCAGTGCTGACTATTGAGTCTTTAATGAAGGTTACTGCCATTAACAGTATCGAAGCAAAATATAGATCTAGGCTAATAATTTGCAACAACTGAATCATATGACTGCTGTCACACCTAACAAACCTTAAACACGGATATAGTTCCAGGGGCCAACCCTGTCCAGCAAATACATTCAAAAAGCAAAATACATAAGCCATCACTGTTTCTGGGTAGACACGTGCCATATAGCAGGGTGTTAAACTCGTAGTGGTGTCTGGTTTCATAACACATGCCCTTCCTTATCAAATGTCATTTGTATTGCAATGCCTGCATCTGGCTCCACAGATGTCATCCCATGTAATGAAGCATATGGGCTTAAGCTGACATTGCTTGCAAACAGGAAGAGCTTTTGGCAAGAGGAATTGAACATAAAGTGTTCTGCGGGCTGCCTCTCTTAACCCATCTTTGGTTGGCTCTCTACTCAGCTAAAACTGGTAGACTACTTTTTGAGAGGGCAGAGTGCCAACCTAACAGATGGGCAGAAGTGAAGTCATGCCAAAGAACCAGAATGTGCATCTAATTTGATAATTAGGGGCTGAACTTCCCCTTAGAAATATCGAAGTGGCAGCCTGCACCAAGTTTCCAAGCTTCAGGGTAAAAGAATATGCTTCAGCCTACCCAGCTGAGAGTTAATACAAAAAACAACAAAGAAAAAATAATTTGTTTGAGTTATGGAGGAGGGAGGAGAACAACCATGGGCTCCTATCATTTAGGATTAGTGTTCTTCAAGGAGGGATGAAATAGGGAGAGGGAGGAGAGAAACAGTGCGATTAAGCCTTTATCCTGAAACAGCTCTCCACAAGGGACACCTGCAAATCTTGGCCAAAACAGCTTTGTGGCCTTGCTGAAAATAATTTATGCTGAACAGAGATAAAAGCAAGGAACTGATGGCCACTTTACAAAGCATTAAACACAGCTTTCCTGTCCGCAAGGAATACCCAAGCTAATAGTTAGAAGGCGGCAAAGGACAAAGAGTGTTTATGGCTCAGTGGAAATCAAACGTAATAACATACACACGTATTTGGAACTGTTAACAATTATCATCTTCGTTTTGATGATTGTTTATACTTCGTTTTGATAACAATATACATCTACGTTTTGATTCAGAGTTATGGCCTTTAGGAAAAAGTTAGTATCAGGAGAGAGAAAGCTGAGAACCAAACTGCAATTCTCTTCTTACATTTTACAAATTTTCATGCAGTAGCCCAGCGATTCTACAGCTCTTCTAAAGAGTTCTGTTAAAGCAGGCTCTTTTCCCAGACCCTTTTCCTCAAGTGTTCCTTCTTCTTCCCCAAAACATTTTATTCAACAGGATGAATGCCAGGAGCCCTGTAAACCACAATTTGGAAACACACTAGTCTAATTCATTCTCTTCTTTTGTACTACAGCTCCTCTTTACAGATTTACAGTTTTAAAATGAAAACATCAAGAGCAATAACAATACTTTTAGTTAGATGGGATTTACAGAGTTTTATTTTGTATGAAAAAAAAAAAAAATCTTATCCTGTCTTTTATCACTATCATTACTACTCTGCTGTAACATTTCAAGAATCTAGGAGTTTGATATTGACTCTCTCATCTCACCCACTTTGGGGAGATTAAATTTGGAGGAGGTGTTCACATTGCTGGTAGATGTAAATTAACTGCCCAGCACAACTAGTGTTCTGCTTCAGAGTTTCAGAACAGAGTAGAAGATTCAACAAAGTTAAAGTAATTTAAAAGTGATAGCTGATAAGTGCCTAAAATCCTTTGCACTGTTTCACAGACCTCCACTGAGATGTCTCCTTCTGAAGAACTTCGTCAGTGAAGCTTCCTTTGTCCAACTGTCCAAGTCTGGCAAGCTGCTTCCTGGATATAGCGTGAGGCTTTTTGCTGCATAATTGGACATTTGTTTAATTACTATCAAGACAACAATGCTGAAGTGAAGAACACAACATGGGCAACTCAGTGAATGAAGTCAATTAGGATGAACTTAAGGGAAACAAAGAGGGTAATTATAACTGTGGCCATAGACTTAAAATTTAAAAGATACAAAGCTGCCACTTTCTAAAAAAAAGTTGTGCAGTTGGCACAATTCAAGAAAACACATAAATGAATTAGTGGATACTGGTGTCAATCTGCTATGAACGCTCCGGTGTTTAACTCTACCACAGGCTTCATGCTTAGAGCACATTGATTTGAAACAAGAATCAATGACAAGAAGAAATAAATCCCATGGAAACTTTTAAGTGACAATTAGCATGAGAAGTTCAAGAAACTACCTGGCATCCTGAAAATAAATTGTGACAAATAGATCTAAAGATTACACTGATAACTCCCCAATTTAGCGTTATATCTGAAGGCAAAAGAATATAAAAGGGCACATTTGTGCTCTATAGTGATAACACAAGACCTGATGTGAAATCCACCAAGCAACATCAACTGACAAGGCAGCAATGGCATTTGCCAGCCAAACAAGCTTCCTCAGAGGTGTAAAACCCAAAGACAAGCCTGAAGACCTTCACATGCAAATACTACTTCAATATTTGCTTACACAAAAAGTGGCAAGCATACCAAAATTACAGGCAAATACAAACACCCTGGCAAGCAAATTGCATCTAGTCATAGAAAAGGGCTTATCCACAAATACAGAGGATCATCAGATATCAAGATTGTCTTATCTCTAAAATTATCCCCCAAAGAAAAAGAAAGTGGGACCCAGAAGAGTTCCAGCATGCTGAAAGTTAAACCCTGCTTTTTGCTTTAAAACCTCTTATCTAGATTTACCTTTTGTTCTGATAGGTACATGGCAACATCTGAAATCTGGCACACCTATTATTTTCAGTCCCCAGCATCTCCATTCGTAATGGTAAGAGAATATGCTAAAAGCTACATGTTTTGAGATTAAAAGGAAAACCAGCTTCTTACTTTGCCCTTCACATGAAGGGGCACTCTATAAAGAAAATGTCATCAAAAAAAATCTCACCATTTAAAGTCATATTTGCAGCTTTCACAGTAACTAACAAAACCATCTGCTCCCTTTTCTAGTGAAAGGGCAGAAAGACTCTAAAGCTGTTCCCGAGATTTAGGCCGTGCATCTCAGTCTGTTCAGCCAAAGTTCACAGACGAAGGGTCATCTATTAAATAGCAGTACTTTTCCCACAAGAGAACAAGCATAATTAGTGGTTGGAGAAAGTAAACAACAGATTTCGGGCGATTTTTAATTGTCCGAGGCAGAACATCACACAGGTGAGTTTACCCCTCTCCTTAACACACAAAGGCTTAACAAACCAAAACCAATCAACCAAAACATCCACTCCACAGCGCCACATGCTGAGGACTGGCTCTGTCGACTCGTGGAAGCTGGAGTCATCAGTATGTGACACAGTGAAGGACACGGCTTTGACAGGACATACACCCCCTCTTCAGATGTGCTTTAGAAAGCTGGCGATAGCTCACAGAGCAAGAATAAGAAGTGGTAGAGCCAAACAAGCTGTTCAATTGTTTATACAAACAGAGCACCTAATTCCTGGGAAGAGTACTACTGTTCTCTTATGCCATGAGTTATTACTATGGCATCTGCCATTTAAAAAAAAAAAAAAAAAAAAAGAAAAAAAGAAAAAACAGCGAGAAAGTATAAAAGCAAGGTAAAAGCGAGAAAGCTATATTACATTAAGTAAAGAAAATTGAGAAAAAAAACAATAAGTAGATTCCAAACAGAAAAACATAATTTAAGTAAAACGCTTATTACAGAAATAAGGTATCAGTACCTCCTGAAACTATTGTAAAAATAATGGAAAAAAACATGGTAAAACAGGAAGCTTTAACACAGCTAATCTAATGATGTCTTTTGTAATACAGGAAACAAGCACACTACCAAACAGATGACAAAACCAGAGATTATTTTAGATTATTTAAGGTGTTTACTCATTCCCAGGCCTGACTAAAAAAGTGTGCTAAATGACCTCAAGTTAGGTACATGAGTCTCCTTGCTGCTTCTTAGTTTTAAACCAAATCACATCAATTTACCTTGTAAGTAATAATTCTGCACACTTGAAAAAAAACAGAACTTTGCAACAAGCTGTCAAGAGTTACTGACCCATTTGTGCGCTCACCTTTGGAAACACAATTTCCTGTTGCATATCAGTGTCCTAATCTCGCACACCTTGCCCGCACAAGCACCCCCGTCTGCTCCAAGGGGCTGCAGGTTCCCCCTGCAGAAGCAGGGCCTACTAGCCCTACTAGTAGGTGGCTTTTGGCTGCCATGCTGACTATCCTTAAAATGCTTGGAGCTTTCTGAACCAAGGTAAGTAAATAACCACAACACAGAGAACTGCCAGAAGTCCGAGGCATTAAAAAGATTTAATGCAGTTTCCAGTAAGTGAATTGTGTTTTTTCACTTTCCTAGCATACAATAAAATGATGGGTCTTGCAATACCAGCAGCCAAACAGCTGTAACACCCTTTCATATATTAGAATCAATCTGACCATATTGGTCTCTCTTGCATAAGACTTTAAACGTCTTCTTATCTAGTTAGGGTGCTCCACAGTTATCTCAGGAAAAAGGTCTGAGCTGAACTTAACCAACTTTCAGCTCAATACGCCTCCTACTCACACTGTTCAGAGGAAACAAAACACAGTTGTCAAAATCATGATCGTGGCAGAATAAGGTAGAATAATCAGTGCTCAGTCTTATCAGACACAGCAATCAGGCATATTTTTGTTCCAGGCATAGTTTGTCCCTGTAAACTTTTCACCGTATATCAGCTAACATGCCCATGTTTAAAGCAACTCTGCACACCAACTGCTTCCACAAACTTGATGGCTCCATTCACACTTCCATCAATTTCTTGGAATTACCCTTAGTTGCCTCTTTTTATGCCAAGAAGAGATGAAAGTATAGAATATAAATACTTAAGTTATATGCATAGTCTCTAAAGAAAGCATATATGGACAAATAGGGCAATAAAATATTGTAATTGGTGTCATCATTTCAAAGTTTCCTGTACACAAAATGACCATTTCATTGTTTCACACATCTGGAACTACTGAGAAATGCAAACTGCAGAGATAAATTTTATGGCCAAGCCTAGACATCACTTTTTCCAATGCAAAATGCAACTATGGATGTGGCAGCGGGCAGCACACAATGTAGTCATGCACCAGCTGTAATAAAGCAGCCCATCACTACTGAGAGATTACAGGCTAATGGTTTTCACTGGTTGACAGAATTATTCTTAAGCCATATACCATTGACATAAAAAAGAAAAATAATGAGTGATTTACTTTCCAAATCATGTTACTAATATCTCCATTTTTCTCTACCATTATGGGGCAAAACATTCATTTCAAATTCTCCTTTAGTACCTTTTCCTAACCAGTGGAGGATTCGCTACTTAAAACACTTAATAAAACATCTGACATTGGCCATATTATTCAGGATCTGATTCTTTATTGCTTGACCCTTTGCTCCACCCCTTCTGCTGCAGTCACTACTTGATAGCCCACACTATCAGTTTGATATATTGACCCAATTCTGTTCAGCTTCACCCTCCATGCACAGAGGTCTGTGAAATAACTTACCGAGACAGCCGCGGAGAAGCACCTACCTCCAAGCCATTGCACAAGCCGTTCCTGCCTGCACGGCTTCTCCATCAGATGGGTTCAGCACCTTGCTTGCAGCGCAGCACGATGAGTAGCTTTAAATTCATACTGTACTGACAGACCAATGCTACAAACCCCCAGGGCGAGAACGGGAGTGGGTGAATGGAAATAGAGCCTGGCAAACACCTCAGCGTGAGGCAAACGGGGAAGCACGTGCCAACAGAGGGTGGCTTCAGAAGTATGGAGCGCTGCAAAGGAGGTGCTTGCCTCATTAGGGCCCCCCAAAACGATCCTGCCAGAGCTGTTTACACAACGAATCTCTGTGTTGTTTCTACAGCGCTATTATACTAAATTCTCTGCTAAATAAGGTACATAAAATACACACGCAACACCCTCTGCCCTCCCCTCCAGACTTTTTCCTAGAAAAATTCAGTAATGAAAATACTCTTTTCCCTTAATATTGAATTAAAGAAGGCAAAATTACCAGAGCTGATGACCATAGGTATCTGGTTTTAAAAATAACCACTATCAAGAGACTCGAGTACAAAACCACAATCTTGTCCATGTTTCTGCCAAGCGATGACTTCACTGAATGCTCCAGTGGGTTCCCCAGTCTCATTTTAAAGTGTCCCCACAGAGCTAGCATTCTTGAGAAGTTAATACTGTAAGTCATAGAGCTCATTATGGAGAAGTCCTGCCCAGTAACCTACCTAGGTTCTGCCTTAATCTTTTAAGATCCTTTTATTCACTCTATTACTAGAAAGTCCTTTTCAATGCCACAGTTTTAATTTCTTTTTTTCCCCCCCATACTGTACCTTCTGGAGAAGGCACTCCATGAGACAAATGGGGAGTCAGTTCTCCAGGTTACTGCCCAGTTCCCTGTGCTGAATAGCTTCTCTAAGGGGACCATCCACAACCCAACCTCCGTCTTCAGTTTCCAGCATTGAAGATGCATTCCTAATCTTCTGCAAGAACAGCAGGTTCACTGCTCTTACATCTACCACTCGCCTCCATCCTTCACTGTTACTTTACAGCAAAATAACCCTCACACTTGTAGGCAGATAAAATAATACCTCATTTTCTAAGTGTCTCTTTCACCACTCCCCTTTCCCCCCAAGCACAAGCACAGTTAATTTTCATGCTAGATGTATCACAATAATTGAGGCTGTCCTTCACTGTTATTTTGATATCCTCCATAGCTCTGTTTGACTGCAATGTACAACATGAAGAGACTGAGATATGCTCTGATTACACCCAAAATAAATAAATAAAAATTAAAATCAAACAATTAATTACAATCAAAGTTACTATGCAGAATAGCAGAGAGCAAAATTAAGTGGAATTTAATGATGGAAAGTCTTTCCTGATGCTAGCCAAATCCTCTGTTTGTATAAGAGATTTCCTTGTGTGGAGCTTCCTGTACTATCACAAGCTTAAAGTTTTGCAATTCTTGACTAATTGTGGTGATGTATTATCCTGGCAGGGGCAGGAAGAAAGGGAATGCAAAATTCTGCAGCAATTCACAGAGAGTTAGTGGCAGATGTCAGGTGCGCTAAACGCAGCAGGCTGGCAAAAAAGTTAAGCTACAAGATAACAAACTTCTGTTGCAACACAAGCTGAAAATAGGAAAGTAGGAAAGAAACTTTATATTACAGCCACAGAAGCTGACTTTACTAACAACGTGACTGCCTCCAGTGTGCCCCAAATGCTTATCAGACAGATGTTTTGACAAATTGATTGGCATAAAAATGGCAATCTTCATACCCCGATCAGATTTAGAGGAAACTGTAAGAACACAGCAGTCTCTCCGGATAAACCCACTCACGCATCAGAAGAAACAACAGGGCCATCATTAGGCAACATTTGATGTTTCTGAGAGCACATCCTATGCAGACTAAGCATTCACCCACTCAGCAGTGATGAGTTATAGGGCTGCTCAGTAAGCAAAACAAATATATCTTAGGCTACTATAGCAACAAAGAACAGGAAAAAGAACTACAGCAGAGCCAAAATACAGCAGGTAGAAAAGATCTCATATTCCAAGTTGCAATATTTGCGAACGTGTCAGACACCCTCCGTTTCAAGTCCAAGAAAGTGCTTATCACTTCCTAACGTCAGGTACCAAGGTGGGATCAATAATTCTCTTCTGAATCAACTGTATCCTAATTACTGAATTGTAAATTCAGAAGCAGGGAACCTGCATATCCAAATGTGCAAGTTTAAATGCACGTTTAGGACAATTTATGATTTAAACACAGAAAGCAGAAAAACACCAAGAAATAAACAAGCTGCTAAACAGGGCAGGGTACAATCCAGCAAACCAAACATCCTCAGTGATAAATGCCAGCTCCCCACAACACACCATTTGCCTATTTCACCAAAGCATTTCTTTTCCTCTTCTTTAGACTGTAATTCAGTGTGTGTGTGTGTGTGTGTGTGTGTATATATACATATATATATATATATATATTTTTTTTTTTTTTCCTCTATCAGAAAAGCCCCCAGGACATTCTACAACATGGAAAGGAATTTAAGAACGTTAGTTATTAAGTGTGGTGTTTCATATGCAACACTGTATTAACTTCGACATTTTCTCCGCATAACATCTAGGATGAAACATTAAACTATGTATCAAAATGTTACATGTTAACATACGTAATAGCTAAAGTTAACTTTCAGCTTTAAATAGCAACTTCTATTTCCCGAACATCAGAAAAAAATAAAGAAATTTTTGACATGAACCCATTAGCAGTGACCATACTTAATATTTGGATGCCAAATGCTAACCTGTCTCAATAATGCTCTCATGCACTACTTTTGTTTTTGCTTTTACAAACAAGATTTTGAGCTGTACACAAAAGGCTTCTTGTGCACTAAACTTCCAAGGGACGCATGGAAACATGAAAGAAAACTTGCAAGGCACCCTTGCCAGGGCTCTTCTCTGTTCTCAGAGAGAGGCACAGCAAAGAGGCAAGCAACGGGACGTAAGTACCAATACAGAGATTTAGCCTCCTCTGCTATCACAGAGCCCCACTGCACATCCTGGCAAAGGTGCAGGGAGTCACAGGATGCCTGTTTTTAAGGACCTCTGACACAACTACCCATCACCCTCAGTGCTCCTCATCATCCTTCCGTGCCGTCCTGTCCAATTTGGGCATTTCAGAAAGCTCTTAGGGCAGGCTCAGGTTTTCTAAGAAATCGATCTTGCCTCTACTTAGGGGGGCCTTTCGTGGCCTGCTCTTACTGAAGGCATCAGCAGTTTTATTTGACTACAAGCTGCAGCTCCAAGGCTGCTGGATATGCTATTTTTTTCCCTCTCTTCTCCCTCCATCCTGGGGAAAAGAAAAAAAAGAAAAAAAAATAGTTTTGTGTAGAAATCCCATTAAACATTGTCTTTCCTTTAAAGCAGTTGAGATAAGCACTGTATGTCACATACTTAAAAAAGGCAGAGTTTCCGCTACAACCAAGATATAGCTTTGCACTGAAGGAAGGAGACCACTGTTGTAAGAAATCTATAGGAAAATGCCACATGACAGTAAACACCAAATATGGGATCTGGCTTCTATTAGTTGAAATTGTGACTGGCAAAGTCCCCTGACTTTGCCCAGGCTTGTCCAAAAACCTAGCTTAATTATCATCATCAATAAAGGCTGAAGAAGCTTTATCTACAAGGTAGTGAATGCCTTTTCTCAAAAGGGGGAGTTCCATGATAAGAGCTAATCTAAAAAAACCTGAGGAATGTAAACTATTCTCTCAGTTGTAAAAACAAGAAAGAATTGCACAAACACAAGTTAAAACAACTACTGCTAACCTCGCTCTTCTCCTGCAGAGGCAGCTTATCCTGAGCCCAGGCCCTATTCAATGCGCACTGAGTAGCTGCGCTCTGGATCAATCCCACCTTTCAAAGGGTGGGGTCTCAAGACAACATCACTTCTACGTATCGTCACAAATGTGTGCCTTTCCACCAGCCTTACTCCCTGAGTTCTGAAAAGCAGGGATACCTTCAAAATACCTTCAACCTTCTGAGGAAGTCAGGAAACCAGCTCACATTTTATTTCGTATCTGGCTGTGCAACAGTCTTGTGACAACTCTTTGCACTTGGGTAGATCACCTAAAAGTTGCAGAAGATTTTGCTTTTAATACTTTGGGTTACAGTTACACTACAGTTTTATGATTCTTCTGCAGACAAAACTTAATCATCTTTTACCATATAGACACAAACGTGTTAGCACAAAGCGTTTAATAGTAAATGATGTTAATGCTTATAGCCCGTAGCTGTGCAAAAATTCTCTGGTAGTTGCTACACTGAAGCTTTGACTATAGTTTGTTTGAAAGACCCACTAAGTTACAGAAGATCTAGTTCTGACCTCCAGATATTGGTCATTATATTCGTCATAGTCATACCAACAATTATCATCTGTTAAAGAACTGAGAAATATTTAACTGCAGAGATATTACTAAATATTCTGCACTCATTGGAACATGTGCTAGCAATTACTGATCTTCATAATCAAGCTGATTAACAACAGATACCAACACAAATTGTCCTTTAAATGAAACCTGAAAGCCATTTCTTCTGTTCCCTCAGAAGGTCCATACCCTAACAGAACATGTCTCAGTGAACTAAAACATCATTATAGTTTGAGAGCTGCAAGTCCCAAGTACACTTTCTATAATGCCTAAACATGTATAAAAACATGATATTCTTCAATTCCACCTCCACTTAATTAAAGTCACTCCGTAGAATACAGAAATAGTTACACTGGGTCAAATCAGCAGCCCTCTAACAGCAGCTCACCCTACATCCTCCAGAAGAAAGCACAGAGAATGTCACAGCAGATAGTTGTGGCATAAACTGTCCTAAGGGAAATTTCTTAACCTCTGTCAGAGTGGTTGATTTATGCCCTGGAGCAAAATGGCTAAGATCTCTTCAAATACAACTGTGAATGTTCTTGCTACCCATAGAAATGGCTCACTTCCCTTTGTCATCCTACTATGTGATCTCCTCTGGCAACAAGTGATTTAGTAGTTTTAAATGTCTTTCAATTCATTCCCTAGTCAAGTGTATTATACCAAAGGCTAACATACTGATTACTTAATAATGACTAATCATTATTCTACATATATGTATTCTACCTTCTCTAGTTTATCTTCCCAGAACAAAACTACATTAACGTTTTCAGTTCAACTTCTTGTGAAAAATTTCCAATCCCTCCCTGCAATAGGCTATCAAGTGAAGAATTCCAGGCGAATTTAAGCACCAACTTAAGAGTCTCCTTTGTATTATCAACATAACATTTCATAGTTGTGGCAACTTTTTCTGCCTGATGTAAACATTAAGGAGATGCACAAGATCTAATAAAATATTGCTGAAGTCTTCTCCCCACCTTAACAAATACAGTTAATGTACATGAATGAGTTATTAGATTATTCCTTCTAACATGCATGTTCTTGAACTTATCAACATCATCTGCTGTGCTTCCCTTTTACCCAGCTTTCTTGGATTCCCTTTACAATTCCACACTCTCCTTCAGTCTTGCCTAATCCAAATACTTTTGCATCATTAACAAGTTTTGGCACACCATCATTCATCCAGTTTATTAGATCACCAACATATATTTTCACCGCCCTCTTTTCAGAGTTCTTTCTACATCAGGTGGTAATTTAAAGTTTACATTGTTACCAAATGATTTAACAAAAAAAAAGAAAAAAGAAGCAGCTCTCTTAAAGGGAACCATTTCAGCAATCACTAGGTGCTAACAAAATAAGAAGCAGAAATTCATTCTTCCAAACACTGGATAGAAGAGTTGCAGTATGCAGTTTCTGAAAGACTGTGCGGTGTTGAACACATGGTTTGCTGAACTATTCACATTGACAAAACAATGTCCTAGATCATAGAATCATAGAATGCTTAAGGTTGGAAGGGACCTCTAGAGATCATCTAGTCCAACCCCCCTGCACACGCA
>JAYECN010474632.1:0-17344 GCA_035222435.1 Microcambeva ribeirae | reverse complement strand
CCGCGGCCGCGGCCCGGGCAGCCCCCGGGAGGCCCCGAGAGGCCCCGGAGAGGCGGCGAGCGGCGAAGGTGGGTCTGAAATGCAGCGGCAAAGGGGGTTTAGCCCCGCGGGCTCCCGCGGCGGCTGCTGCGGGGGCGCCCCGCGGCCTGCCCGGCCCTGCCAAGGGGCGAGTTTCCGCGCCGCTCGGTAGCCAACGCTCCCCGCACGCGCCGGGGTCGGCTACCGGGTGGCAGAGTCGCCCCTTCAGGGGTAATTTTACCAGGACTGCCCGGGGACCTCTCCGCCGAGCACTGCTCAGCTGTGGGAAATCTTTCCTGCTTGCGTTTAGTCTCCAGGGTGCCTCTGCTTTTCTTTTTTATTTTTTTTTTTTTCTCTTAACTGAAAGACTCCAAACTCCCTTTCGCACAGCGTTCTGAAGCAGCTTCCGAAGCTGGACGTGGCAGGGAGCGCAGCGGGCGGAGGCTGGGGGATCAGCAGCTCCTTGCAGGTTGTGCCGAGTGGCCCTCGCCTGGTAAAACCCTTAGCAAAAGTCCCTCCACTAGCGCGGTGTGGCTGTGGTGAGGGTTTGGGGTTTTTTTTCCAGAATATTTGCTTTCTGATGAGCAACGATGGGAGGAGGCCGTTGGCTTTGTCCTGCGAATGCAGCGAGAACCTCGGTTTTGCTCGGTCCCAAAGAAATGTACTTTAAGTACGTTTTAACTGCTTCAAGTACGTTTTTAAAGTGTGTTGTTTTAAGTCCAATAATGCAGTGTTCGCTCGTTTTGTATGGTGCGTTGCTGTGGTCGTTGGTACCGCTCACCGTTTCTCCCAATGCCCTTGCACCTCCTGCAGCTTTGAGTCCTCCCCTCCAGTTGCTATGGTTCCACACGCCAAAAACAAATCAGATGCCCTTTGGAGAAGAGTTTAGGATTCCTTTGGAACTAAAGGTCCTAGGGAAGTGTGATAAACGTTTTACTAGGAAACATTAACAATCACTTTAGCCAAAGGTTATTTCTTATTTTTCTGTAGTAAAACATTTTCTGCAAACCTAGAGGAGCTTATTATGTTGTGTCTATGTCGAACAGCTTGGCAGCTTTTCTTCCAAAACAAGGTTCTGTTGTTGTTGAACTCCCACCTCTCCATTCCTGGTACAAGGATATCAATGTTTAGTGATTAATATTCTTGGAATTACCTGAACCCCTCCCCACATTGAGTCATCATTGACTTTTTGTGGTCTTCCTGCCTGGGGAATGTGGATGATAGTTTTGACTAACTACTTCTGGATATAATGATTTAACTAATATTCACTGTTCATATTTGCAACATATAAACTTAGGAATATTATCACAGTATGAGCATTAAAAAATAGTAAAGCAGAGTTATGTGTAAAGCAGAATTCTTCCCTCAGTCTCTGAATGAATGTCTCTCATCTGGCTCTTTGGCATAACTGTTTTTCGTGTGTTTCCTCTTTAAAAGTTTATCTCCATTGAGTCAGCCTCCAGATTCTGAGCCCGAAATATCTGACTGCGCATCTGAGGGAAAGGAAATGTGTGTGGTGATGATAGCTCTTAGAGAGCTTAAAGAGTTTTGAGATTGGCTGGGTTCTCAGGAGCAATGACAGCACCCAGTATTCCAACACTTACAAGTGATTCTTACGAAGAACCTTCTGGAAGTGTAATTAGCTGGTTTGTCCTGAATCTGCTTCTTTGCTAATGCTCCCAGTCATGTCATTCCCTGTTTTTTTGGCTTTACAGGAAAAGGTGTCTATAAGATGGAGTTAGAGCACTTGAAGAAGCTGCAGCAGGCCAACCTGGACCTTCTGGAGAGGCTCAGAATAAAGCAGGAAGAGATCAGAAAAAGGCTTCCCAGAAAACTACTCTTTCCAGCATCTCTTCATAAAAAAATAGCTACTGAAATATCTGTCCCTGTGTCCGAGAGAGGGGTATGTGCTGGGTCAGTGCTAGAAGTGTCAGGAAGCAAATGGGTTTAAAGTGGCAGACAGCAGCTCTGCCTGTGCAATTGGTTGGTAAAGGAGATCTCTACACATGGATCAACTGTCAGAATGTAGAGTATGGAATCAGAAAAGTAGCTAGAGTTGCTGTTAATGCTTATCCTCAAATATGTTCTCATTGCAAAGGCTTCAGAGTTCACTTCATACCTAAGAAGGTTTATCTAGCTGAGTTAGGAAGAAGTATCCTGGAACATAATCCTCTAATTGCCTCTCAGCATAAAGGCTGAGAGTTTAGCAGCTTCTCCACCTGGAAAAGAAACTGCATATAACTCTTAGTGGATCCCTGTTTTATGTTCTCCAAACATTTAACAACAAAGTCTTGTAAACAGTATTTATTCCCACCAGAAGCTTAGAGGGGTGGGCAGACTAGACTGAGAGGCTGAGTTTCTCTCGAGTGAAATGTCCTAATGAGAAGTGTTTGTAATCTGAACAATGTCCTGAGATAAGAGAGTCTGTCTTTACAGAAGGAAAATCAAGTTGGTGCTGTAAGGGCTGCAGCTGATCCAGCAGTGTTGGTTTCTTTGGAGCCCAGAACTCACGCAGCCAGGGCAGCCCTCTGCTCATCACTTGGACACGTGATGCTCAGCAGGAAAGGCAGAGGGGAAAAGCAACAGCAAGCAAAGATGCAGAAAGAAGTAGGTTCAGATTTTGGCTTCCTTGGAAAAGAGCAAAATGCCTTACCAGTGTCTGCAATCATTACAAGTGGCAGAGAAACATCCAGAGTGGATAGGGATGACTGTGCCTTAAAAGGGCAAGAAAAAGAATCCTTCCATCTGGGACACGGAAAGAACAGAAAACAATCCATTCTCTTACACAGTCTCCAAGAGGGAGACCGGCTTACAGCTCATCTCGACCCATCACTGAGCAAAATACAAAATGAAGAGACCAGCGAGGTTGTCCTCATTAAAGAGCCCATAACCCCTAAGTCAATCCTGCTGACATCTCAGTCCAAACAGTTGAAGGTAAATGCTGAAACCAGTGCTTTACTCATTTTTATAACTTAGTAGGGAGACAGGGGAAAAGGTCAAGAAAAAAAAATGGTTAAATTAGAAGTCAGGATTAGATCTGTCCCCTATTTTAGCAGCCAAAGGCTGTCAGCAGCTTGTTCAGTGCCTGCCTTCTTTAACTGTTGAATCAGAGGGAGATTCTGCAGTTTCTTGGCCTTTCAGACTTCAGGCCATTTGCATGTGCTCAGGGAGAACAGCGTGATGCACTGCTGCTGCTACATAGCTTGTTTCTTTACGGCTGTTGGCATGATTGGCCTGCTTTTTGGGGATGTGTGATGCAGGGATGTTGCCATTCTGTGGAAAGTCCTTGTATAGACTTTCTACCTTACTTTGGGCAAGTCAGTTGCCTCCTCTTTCTGTTTTACAGCTTGAGAAATCCAAGGGCTGGTAAGCAGATTGCTGGTAGGGCTATAGACAGAATGCAACCTCAAACTAGGCTGGAGCTGCCCTATTTAAGCAGCTGCCACCTACCTCCCAAGCTGTATCTTAACAGCTGGAGGTACAGGAAGTCTTTCTGAATTTGGTTTTGGGGTTTTTTTTCAACAGAAGGAAGCTGGTCATGTGACATTTCAATCTGAGCCCGCAGAATACACCATCCCTGCGAGTAGTTGGTCTGCACGTCCTTTCCTGGGATATGACTGGATTGCAGGTGAGTTGTAAACGCGAAGCAAAGTTTTCAGCATGATGTGGTAATGTGAAGAGTGAAAACACACACAGAGTGAAATCTCTGGTTTGACATGATGATAAGCTCTCATTATCCCCTCTCTGGCACTGCAAACCTTTGACTGTCCTGAGTTTTTTGTGTGATGCTTGCTTTGATGCTTGCCCAGATGCAAAACATCCTTGAATGTTTCTGTTGATCTTCTCAGGACTCCTAGATACAAACTCTTCAGTAGTAGAAAAATCTGACCAATATTTTGCCGAGCTAAAGGCATTTCGGCAGGCCAACAGAGAAGCATGTGTCCATGAACACCAGCTGCAGTAAGTACATACTGGGGGATTTGATGAAGCAAATCCCCATAGATTAATGGAAGGTATAGTCTGGCTGGAGTGGGAAGCTCTAAGCATGGCTCTGTAGGGCTTTACCTCCCAGACAGAAGCTTATGCTTGGAAAAGGTGGGGTCTGTTCAGAGGGTCTGTCCCTTCCAATCACTGACAGTTTTGTTTGTTTGTTTCTTTAGGCCCAAGGCTCTGGATTATGTGTTTCCTGAGCAAGAACCAGATTTGATAACCAGTTCCCATAAGTGTAAGATCAGATTTCTTATAAATGTGAAATCAGATTTCTTCCTAATCCAGTTTTGGTGAACAAACCACTAGGCAGTCTTTGACTGTCTTTTGCGGAGAGCCCCATACCACATAAGTAAAAGAAGAATGTTTTATTTTTAACAGCAACTACTACTCCAGACTCAGTTCCCTATTCTGAAGAGTCTTGAGTCTTCTAGGGATCCTCTCTCAATCAGAGTCATTATTTTTTCAGAGTTTCTTGTAATTGATTAAGGTCCGTTTAAAGTTAAGATGTTAAGTTTTGGTTTTTCTTTTTAGGAACCTATTTGGGGACAGGAAATGTAAAAGATATTTTTCTGAAAAGAGGCTCTGTCTTTGTAGAACACATGTATGGCATTGTAGTAAAAGAAAGCTTTGTGGCCTGGCTTGAGGAACCTACTGGCAAACTAGAAATACAGTGATGATTCTCTGATCTGTGGCAGGTGTTTACTGTTATCGACTAAATCAGCGTCTCTTCACTGTCCCTGTGGATTCAGAGTCTGCCTGCCCTGTGTGTAAGATCCCACGGAGCTACTGTCCCCCAGAGACTCAGGAAGAGCCAGCCTACGTCAGGTAGATGAGAACTATTACTTTGTCTCCTCGAGTTCAGCTTATTACGATGGGGAAGAAAAAGCTGATCCTGTGAAGGAGAAGACAGCTTCAAAATCATTCTGTGATTCTGTAAAATAGCTGCTTAGAAGGGTGCTGTTCTCAAGGCGGAGAGATGTCTGGCTTAAAAACCACCAATAACAGTAGGGATCTCTTCTAGAAGTAGAAACAGGGTGGAAGTCAGGGACAAATGCATATTTGATATGAATTCAGTCCGGAACCTGAACTGTACATGTTAAATGTTCTATGGTGCTAATCTGAAACTGTTTCAGTTGGTTCACTTTGGGATTAGACCCTTGGATTTTGAGTGGGGAAGGAGAGGAGTTTCCTGATACCTTGAGGAAGGTGTAGGCAATTATTTCTCTTCTGTGGCTACAGGGTCAGCATTCCCAGGTCTACCCTTAAGCCTGCCTACAAATACAAAGCCCATCGCAGGAAAAGCTTTGAACCCGCTGACAGTCTGGCTTTACCCTCGGTGAGTTGCCGTCTTCTTGCTAGTAGTAAAAACTACTTTGGTTGTTGTACCAGTGCAAGAGAGAAAGAGAATCTGGGACTCAATCACTCCGGCAGTGGTTGCACTGAAATTGCTGAGCTCTGTGAATGGGAGGTCCCTGGTCTGTGAAGGGGTTGTGATCTGGGACACTGAAACAGCAAGAAATCCACTGATACACAAAGGGATGAGTGTGGAAGCATGTAACCAGTAAAATGTATATCACCCTCTATAGAGAGAATCTCAAAATGCTTTGCACTGAGGAAAATAACTGTCATATGGAGCTGTATACTTCTGGGGCATGAGTCATCTAACCTGTTTTAGGCATCATCAGAAGAACCATAGCTAAGAGTGCCTGTTTCTTTCCAGACATATTAGAGAGTCTAGATAACAAAATTCGGTGGAATACCCAGGTTGTATAGTGGTCAGACAAAATCAGCAGTTTGTTGCAAGTTTGGGGTTAAAACTGTTTCCATAGAACTAGTCCTGTATTCAAGCCAGCTGGCAACACTGCAGGCAGTATTACCGACCAGACCCAGCCTGCCCTAGAGCTTTCCAGGGAAGACACAGGAAGAAGCCTGGTTTGAGGTTTGGGGAGGTGGATGAGTCACTTGTGAACCCAGGAACTTGACCTTTCTGAACTTTTCTCAAGGCAGGAGACCAGTTTAGAAATAATTAAGCAGTGAAAGGTAGAGAAGTATACAGATATGCAATTTCACTTTGTTAGAAGAGATTTCTTCTGTCTACTTTCAGTCATAGAAAGCTCCTCAAAAATTAAGTATCTTCCCAAGGCTCCCTGTGGAGAATTTCTTATTTAGAAAGAATAGGCCACAATAGCCTAACAGGGAAGGCATTCACATGCAGTATTCCCATCTTTTTTCACAGCATTGCCTGGTTGGCTGGGAAAATGTCATCTCTTCCAATAACCCCACACTGAGCAGTTTGGATCTGCGGGCTTTACTGAAGGACAAGACTTCTCACCATCCTCACCTGGTAAGAACAGGCTCTTAACTGTCCCTGGAGCTGTGTAAACTGCACTGGTGGGAATTGCAATCCTGTCTTTCTAAGCAGTATGTTAATTGTGGTTGCCTCAGCAAATGAAGAACCCTGGATTATGCTGGATTTTGTTTTCTTGCCTCCTCCCAGAGCAGAGTGAATCAGAGCACTTCAGGCTCCTTAGCTCTACAGGGAAACAGTTTCCTTGTGCTGCAGTGTAGACTTGTGTGCATGGACACAAAAAAAACAAAGGGGAGCTGCCTAACACCACCACAAAGTCCAAAAGCCGCTTCTCATCACCAGTTTTCAGCATAATTGAAAAAGTCACTTTGGCATTGTTTAATTGATGATGTCTTCATTTGGATTCCAGAACTCCATGTCCAGAGTGTCAAGAGGAACCAGAACTGACCAGCTCCTAAACCTGACCCATTTGTCACGCTTAAGATTTAACAGTGGAGCAAGAGGGAGCAAAACAAACATGGACACTTCAGAGCGCCTCGAATTTTAAATACTACTACCTCAACTCTGTTAACCACTGACTTGATTGCCTCAGGGAAAGGATGGGGGCAGAGAATGGGAAAGATGGAATCTGATTAAAAATCAATCCTTGAATAGGAGATTTTCTTTATTTTCCTGGTCGTGCACATCCACAAGTAGCCAAATTCACATACTTGAACGTACAAACTTATCTGTGTGTTTTTTTTTTTTTTAACTTTTCTTTGCATTTCTGCAGCTGCTTTAAGGAGATGCATGAACTTTGCTGCCTAGGGCTTGGGAAGGGGATGTGGACATGATGACTAGTACTGTTGTCACTAGGAGAGCCCACAGCAAGAGCTATGTACAGAGTTCATCTGCCACCTCAGTGAAGTAAACCAGAAATGCAACGTTAATTCTGAAAGCCGAGGTGAGGAACTGCCTACGAGCAGCCTGGCCCAGGGTGGTACGTGCCACTGTGCTCATTTCCAAACATGTGAGTAATGCCAAACATGATTATTTAATTCATTAAATTTGAGATATTCGATAATTCAGTTTAAAAAAAAAAAAAATCCTGTTTATATAAGTCCAATGTCTGTAGCTTTAGGAGTACATTATGGATCTGAAAAAAAACTTCAAATAGAATATTTTATTAATCAAAAAATTAGTTAAAGCCTTAAAATGTCTGCAAGTTATTTTTGCCTCTGATTTTTCCAAGTTTTTTTGGAGACAAGCCTTTGAAATTATTAAATTGTACCAAAAGAAAGTGTGTTATATGGTGTGATTTGTACTGTATTGTATGATCTTACTTTCCTTGACTAAAAACAATAAACTGAACTTTTTTTTTTTAATCTTGAATAAGCTTGGAACAGAAATTCCTTCCTTAAGGATTTTGTAAGATACTGTGAAATCTTTTTACTGTTATTTGCATACAGAAGCTTTGGATCAAATTTATTTCTGGGAGCTAACTTGACAGAAGGATTTAGGTTTGCAACAGTGAGATTTTTAGCTCCTTGCTGGTTGTTACTTTTATAACCAGTGTGTGATTTGTTCATCATCAGATGTATGAATTGACATTTTTATTGACTTTTTTTTTTAAACTAGGAAAGGAAAGTTTCATGATTATGAAATCTTAATGTGAGGTTGTTAGAATGAAAGGTGAAAAGCATGACTGATCAGTTCAGAATTGTGTAGAGAGTGGAAAGTGAATGGAATTTGTCACATTATTTCCATTACTGAAAATGCTTTTAAAAAGGTAATTCACCAAATATAAAACATTAGCTGCAAAATAGTATACCAAAGTAGGACATTTTCAACACTTTTACCACCTTGACTTCACACTAAAATATTAGAAGTTCTAAACATTTTCGTATTTTCTCCTGAAATAAATACAGGAAGCCTGATCTCCTTACAAGTGGAAAAGATGAAGTGCCCAGTTGAACATGTGCTTCCCCTCTCTCTCCACTGCCAGACTGGGTCTGGGAGAGCTAGAACTTGGGCAGAGTAGCATCTCTCCAGAAAAAAACTTTTTGTTCCCGTGTACGTGCTTCCAGCACACTTACAGGTTAGCTTTAACTCTACCTTCATATCCTTCCTGTTGTGTTCTCACATCCTCTTTTCTGATGGCACTTTCCACCAAGGCCCACAGCCTCAAAAATTTCACGATGGGAACTAATTTCTGTATTAAAATAATGGCACCTTATGGCACTTTCTTTGTCTCTTTTTTTTTTTTTTTCTTGTTTATTAATCTTTTTATTAAGTATATTATTAAGTATTAAGTATATATAGTATTAAGAATAGAATGACTTAACCTTTCTATGTTGCTTGTGTAGCTGCATATTCATACACTTACTGCAGAGTAAGTGTATATCATGATGAACGCAGACCCCTCTTCTGGCTGCAAAGATTTTTTTCAAAGAGAGGCAGGAGATCTGAAAGTGAGTAAAACTTTATATTTTAATCAGAAAACGTGACCTTGGACATGCAAAGATCCCTCATCTTTTAGTAATAAGGTGGCTCGTACATAGTCAGACTTTTGATCATAATCACATTTCAAGACAAAGTCATCAAAAAGATGCTCCAACTTTGCATGTGGCCTGAGCTGCTGTAAATTGTAAATGAGTGCATCCTTTCACCTCTTTTTCTCATGATCACTCTGCTGAGATCAGTCATATGTACCCAACAGAGTGGAAGCTGATTATATTCAAGATGTCAAAGTAAGTTACAAAGCCTAGTTAGCGTAATTTGAGCAGCAATAATGCAAAGAATAACAGAACCGTCATTTCTAGAAGTGAGGTCACGCTTTCAGAGAATCCGATTTAATTTTATTTTTATTTTTCAATAGGGAGCCAAATTCTAACCCCAAAGGCAGGCGTATGAAAGACTCATCGCTACTCCACAGACGGGTGAAGCTTGTAACAGGCCTGCACAAGTTGCAGCTTTTGCAGCATGTGCTATGAGAGGTAGTTTGGCTGTGGGTACATGAATGAGGGGTACAGTGCAGTAACAAGCGTTTGCACAGTAGCTTTGCCTTGTAGTAAATGTTACGTAATCCATGATATTTTACCCTTTCTTGAAGAAGAGTGACTGAGATGTGGTAACTCATCATCTGGGGTATCTTGGAAAGGAATTGATCTTGTTACTGATAGAAATGTTGTATTTCATCTAGATAAAGCGGTTTCTGCACGTGGGCTCTGCAGCACCCTAAGCTGTGGTTGAGCCCGTGCCGGAATCTGCACTTCTAGGGGAGAACACAGGGTGGAGGTAGCGTGTTCGGGAAACCGGGATTGTGAATTAGGAAAAGGGGGGAGGGAAAGAGGCTGGAATCCTCCACGCTGCTGTGTGGATGATGTGTGTGATTCCAGTGGAAGTAGCGTAAGTATCTGGCAAAATTGGGAACTGCTATATTGCTCGTAAGTCAGTGCCACGAGCAGTCTGAACAGCTAGGGTGAAGCCCAGCATTCTTGCCTTCACGTATATATATATATATATATATATATATATATACACACACACACACACGCAGATATATATGTCGTTGGTTTTTTTCCTATTCGTAGTAATTGAAACATGCTGGCTCAGTCTGTGCAGCTGTGTCTGCTGCTAAGGCTTAGCTCCCATGTGTTTACTGATTTGGATTGGTTCTCTTCTGGCATGAGTGATAACTGCCTGCTGCTTTGATGGTAAAGCTGGTGGTTTAGTTCCCTTTTCTGACTGTCTTATCTGTGTATAACTGTGATTCATAAGCTGGGAAATCTAGTTTTGCGTATTTAAATGAACACAGCATAGTAAACAATGTATTTGTTACTGGTTTTGACAAAAAAAAAAAAAAAAAGAAAAGGTGGAGTTCAGCCTTTAAAAATGAGCTCCCTGTGCTTCTCAACAGCAATATGCTGCCGTTAGTGCCACTTTGTCCATGTTTGCTGCCGCGAGGACAGTTTCAGTGAGGTTTCGGGATCGGGTGCTTATTGCTGTTTGTGTATTGCAAAAGTTAATACCAAGATTCATGAATGAGGGTAGTGTGGATTTATTCATTCTCTCTTGTTATCAGTGTGTCAAGGAATGACTGTTCTGTACTCTTTTGAGAGGTCTTGGGTGAAATGCCTGCACCTGGCAGGGGCTTGCTCTTGAACCAATTGCAAACTTTGATGTTGGAGCTTGCATCTCTTTGGAATTTATGTTTTCATAGTCCAGAAGAAACATTTTGTTTTCAGACTGTGTGAAATATGAAAACAGGAGAGAAATCCTCCCCTGTCTTTTCTGGGCTAGCTCCCCCACCCCCAATTTCACCAACTTCTTGGCTAATTGCAGACCAAATATAAGGAGCCAGTGTGTTCACCGGCTGTATTCTTTTGGTTACTGTAGAGCAAAAATACACTGCTCGGGAGAGAAGAATAAGGCCCTAGATTTTCTGTGTTCAGATTCTCAAATGTAGTTAAAAGTTTTATGCTGTTTTTTGTTTGTTTGTTTTTAAAAAAGTGATCCTGACATACACTGTCATTAATTTATTTCATGTTTCCTTTTTTTTTTTTTTTTTTTTTTTTTTCCATTTGTTGACACAAAGGAAAGCTCAGCTTGCTTCAGCTAACAAATTTTATAAACCTCAGCTTTTAAATCACGGAACTGGAAACTGATAATTCCAAAGCCTGTGTTTTAACCACAAATGAACAGTCTTCCCCAAGCGTTGTTATTTATGTTTTCGAATTAAAATGCAGAGAATTGGAATTCTTGGTGCTTTTTCAATTTCCTTGTTTTACTTCCCAGATACACACAGATTACATCTAAACAATTGAAACAATAACAGTAGTAATTGCTTAGCAATTAACAAATGTGAAATATTTGTACAAGGGGTCATTAAGTAGTTCCAGGGAAACTTGGGCTCATCTCTTCATTATTTCAACCTGAGATTCTTTTCCAGCACTATAGATCTGTTAAATTCATTAGCTTTTGTCCGGATTTGTATTTGTGTGTGTTTTCTGGTAATAGAAGGAAATGGAAGACTGAAAGCTTCAGTAATCCTCTAAAAGAGTGTGTTTATTCCTGAAGTAAAACATCAGTTAATGTTGGGAGTACGGTAAGATCATAAGTAATTTCCAGTAAGTGATAAAAGAGAGTTTCATCCTGAAACAGCTGGTGTCTTTGGGAACTGTTTATTACAGATCAACCTCAGGGGTTAAATACTTTGCTGAAGTAAATGAACCTGGCCTCTTTGTCAGTTCAGTTCAGCAAAATATCTGAAAATAGATCTTTGTGAAATGACAAGGCTCTGCAAAAGCCTCTTTCACCTCTCATTTTGGCCCTGTCTTATTCTTGGATCTCTCGCTTGATAGTTCTTCTCACAAATGGTATTTATTTAGCATGTTCTGCAAGAACTTATGGACTGGAAATTGTTGAGGGCAAGAGTTTCCTTTTTGATTATGTTCACAGAAGAACAGCAGCTTCCAAAAACTGAAGGGAAAAATGGATCGGGTTTTAAAGAACAAGTGAATCTGGAACAAAACATCCACGCTGGAGCACAAGAACACTATTAAAGATGCCAAGTCAAATATTCAAATTTTAAGAAAAGCTACCATTAAAATATTTTTGCATATGCCCACTCCCTCTAATAAAGTTTCAAATTATATCATCTGGTCAGTCCAAGCTTCTCTCATGAGCTGCCCTCTTTCCAGCGAGCTGATCTTTTCCCTCCAGTCTTCATGAGTTTCTTCCAGCCTAAGCTTTTCCATTCTTTCAGGTGATTCTGTTTGTCCTCTCTAAATGAAATATATGGAACACTCTTCAAAATTTCAGGATGAAGTTTTTCTTGAGTGCAAAGGGGAGATGCTTCCTCTTCTTGGTTCCAGTTCCTAGTCACATCCTAGTGAGGAGAAATTTCTATAGACTAAATGTGTTTTTGCTCCTGAAACCAGATCGGAACAGAGTGATGTGAAGATGCTGCATTGCAGGCAGCTTTAGCAGCTGAGGGACTCAGGAGTGCTTAGTGGGAATTGGTTTCGTAGAAATCAAATACATTCACTATGAAGGACATCTTTTCTTAAAGGGGAGAGCAGCCTAAAACAAATACTGTTGTTGTAGATTATTTAAGGTAACAGTATGGTTATTCCAACAGGAGAAAATATTTCTGAATTAAATTAAACCAATGTTAGTATAGCATAAATGGAAGAGAGGGCATGATTTGAAGTCCTCAGCCTTCCTGTGATATCAAAATCTGGCTGATATTTATAACCCCCCAGCTTTCTTTACTGCTGTATTTATCAAGTGGCTGCCCATTTGGATTTCTGAGGATGCACACTCAAGCTTCTCTATTTCTAGAAAGGTATGGGAGGAAGCGTATAAAAGAATTGACATTTAAATAGTAAAATCTCTGTCAAGGGTTTTCTCTGTCATATAAATCTGTCATTCTCTTCCAGAAGCTGTAGTCAGAATTACTGAAAGTACAGACATGATGAGATCTTTCTTCTAAGGTCGTCTCTCTCTCAGCCAGTCTGTAGGCACAGTAATTCTGTGATAAAGTTTTGGTTTCTTTCATGGAAGCCAAGTTTTTCCTGATAGCATGCAGTTCTCTGTCAGCTCTTCGCATTTTTCAGTCTGACTCAAAATACACTTTGGTTTTGAAGTTACTGTGCACCAGAAAAAAAAAAAAAGCCCTTTCATAAAGATTATTTTTTCATAATATTAATTTTTTTTTTATTAAGGGAGTATTATTCATTTGGAGGACAAATATTGGGTAAGAAGACCGTTTTAACCACACTAGTTTTATGTAAATGACCTTGGTAAAAGAAATGAATTTGAAAGTAAAGTCCTGTTATCATTATTGTTCAGATGGACAGTCTGACACATATTTTAACTAAATTGTTTCGATCAAAGCTCTGAATGACTCAACACAATCAAAAAGCAAATAAAATGGCAGGCATATCATCATATATAGTTTTGCATATAAACTGTGAGTGCAAATCTGCTGTAGCAGAGGTGCAGAATTACTCTTGCAGATACCTGCGACTTTTAAGCACAGCAATTACAAAAAGTGACTTTGCTACATCTGGATGGCAAGAATGTAGCACTACCACATGCTGTACTATTTAAAATCAGGAGACATTCACATGGAAATAAGTAGAAAGAAAACTAGGGCACACGAAAGGAGTCTAAGGGCATTGTGTGTAAGAGTTCATAGACCTCGGTTGAGGCAGGACTTCTTGCAGTAAGTCTAAAATCAGATGCAAAGATTCCTTTTTTTTTTCCTAAAGAAACTATATCCTCTGCTTTCTAAAGAGCTAGTGCAACAACTACGTTAAGGTGTAGGTCATCAAGAACAAGTAATACGGACAGAATTTCTAAGCTTTCTGCAGTCAGGTATTGGCTGTTTCACACAGGAACTTTCTGACATTAAATCTTGTAATAAACCTTACTAACTTTCAGTGTTAGTTTATTGCTAGCACAACATAACCTCAGTGTTTTCTCAGGAACAAAGACCAGGATGCATCTCCTTCCGTTGGCTGTTAATTGCCAAGAAATTCTCTGCTCAGCAAGAGCACAGCTGATTGAGGCAAAAGTCCCCAACTGCAAACAAGAACTAATCTGTTCTTCTTTTATTTTAGACAGCTATTTTTGCATCTTTGTGAAACTTTATATGAAGCAAGAAAGTTGATTTCTTTTTCTATTACTTTTACTAGAGAACAAAACTCTGAAAATGCCCATCAACAAGAAACCACAGTAACTGAAATGATTTGGGATTTCCCCCACGTTTTGGGATTTCATTATGGCCTGAGCTGATTGCAATCAATTTTTTCCTACTGGAAGCTCCTGTTTTAAGTCATAGATTCAACAAGAGCTCTGCACCATTGTCTTTGCTCATCACAGTGGACAGATACATGAAGGTAAATTGCTAAATCAGTATAGCTCTGCAGATCACGTTATCAAGAATGGCTGCAGCATATTTAATGTGTAACATGGGACACAATTAAGTGGACTGATAAATAATTAATACAGGTGATAAGGGAAATGAAAGAGCCACACAATTAGTATCATAATCAGAGCAGTGTAGAGAGATAGAATCTAACAAATCTGAGGCCCACTTGACCTAAATTACCCTTTTTTTTCTGAACACATTCAAATAAGTTTGAATAATTTGACAACTACAACCAACTCAAAGTCCATTGGTTGCTTGCTAAGCGGCATTTCTCGGATTTCTCAGAAAGATCACAGTGCACCAGTGTTGGCCTCCCTTCTGTCCTCTTTGGGCTGCTGAACGGTTTCCGGAAAGATTTAGTACGTTGGCTCACTTACAATGGTAATCTCCTTGAGCGTTGCTGCTTTTAACACCTAAAGCAAAAGGAGATTCAGATGCATGTTATCAAACAAGTATTATAAATAATAATGCCATGCTCCTAAAGACTCTTTTTTTTTTTTAGACATTCCCTGATGGAGGAAGACAAGAGTGGGGGATTTGTTTGTTTCTGTTTTCTTCTGTTTTCTCTTATTATTATTTTTCATATTAACGTGGAGGATTATTTTCTAGGAAACCCAGGCAACATTTTGAGAATGATAGTGTGGGTTTGTTTTAAAATAGAGGTGCTTCTTCCCGTTCCAGATATGGCTCCTTTTGGAAAGCCCCTTTCATTGTATTTGAATGAGATCACAACAAATGAAGACAGAAATTAATGCATTTACTTCAAATGCATATAGGTTGGAACATTCTTATTAAGCACAACCTCTTAATTGCTGCTGGTTTTACTATAGACTTGTGATAATATTGTGTGCTATAATAGCTTTTCCGAAAAGCCAGCAGCAAAACGAGGGCTTTCTACTTCCCTCCTTGTATAATATCTAGTTCAATCGAGAAATGAATTTAAGAACAAGAAGTTCTATGAGCTGGAAGCCTGGTCTCATTTTGGATATGTGGGATGAGCGCTCTCCTGTCTGAGGAGCACAAGCGTCCACTGCAGCCTTGCCCTCAATGGGGACATGACTGGAATCTTTCCTTTTTATCCTAATCATCTATTTTCATGAAACTTCACAAAAATCTGCATCTTCAGCCAAATTTGGATTAAGTTTTCTGATAGAATAAAAAATTTAAAAAATTTAAAATTGGAAAATTCAATAATATTAGGTTATTAAGAAGGATCTGTTGCATTAATATACAAAAAAATGTTGAGTGTGCTAATTTTAACCTTATTTCTTTATTAAGACAGGCCAAATCCCCTCTCTGTCATTCCTCCTGGGAAGGTCTTCTACATGTGCTTTCTTATACTCATTTTTTTTGTTGTTGGGTTGTTCTTGTTATCAAACACATCAGCCTCAGTAGTATAACTGACAGAGGTTAAATCAGGTGTGTGATAGAGACTTCCTATGCTGTAGGTTGTGTTGGTTCCTGTCCTTTTGCCATCAATAGAAGCTGATCAGGGAAAAAAAAACAGCAACAAATGAAGGACAGAGCCCACCCACTCCCCTTACTTTTGCCATTTAAAATAGTACTTCATAAATCAGGAAAATTGCCTAATGTCAAGTTACAGCACCAGGTTAAGACGTTGTCCAGATGATTTTTTAATTAGGGGAAAGAAGAATGTAATATTTGGACACGGAGATGCTTAGCTGTCTCCGTACCTCAAAAGCATATCTGCCACCATCAGTTTTTATAGCTAAGAGAATTTAGAAGTCAAGAAATAAACTGGTAGATTGATGGAAGGAGGTTGAACTTAAAAGTATGTGACAAGGACACAGTATGCAAAATATGTCTTTTTTTATAAAATAAGATTCTGGAGAAAAAGCAACAGGTTAAAAAGAAGAGGGTCACAGGTATGAGTAGAAGATACGGACATCTTTCCAGGATCTCTGTGGAACAGTGTCCCAGAAACCTCTCTCATCATTTGGTACTCTGTCATAGTGCCAGTGAAGTGACTTTATTAAAGGGATGAATTATCCCACTTTCAGTCCTTTCTGATTTCTGCTTCTTCTTGATGATAAGAGTGAGAGGAGGGAAAAAAACATGGGTGTGAGAACACAAATTCTCATTATTTCCCTGAGCACCTCAGAGTGGTTTTCAAGGCAGTCTGTCCTTTTTGAAGTGGCAAACTTTTACTTTTGTCAAACTTTTAGGGCAGAGAAGAAAGATGAGTGACACTTCAAAGCAACTGAAATCTTTCCAGGCATCAGAGCAACCAAATATCATCCAGCAAAAGAAGTCAGAGCCAAACAACAGGTGGCAGTCCAAGGAACAATTATCAGCAACAGGAATTGGG
This sequence comes from Microcambeva ribeirae, assembly GCA_035222435.1. Taxonomy (NCBI): domain Eukaryota; kingdom Metazoa; phylum Chordata; class Actinopteri; order Siluriformes; family Trichomycteridae; genus Microcambeva; species Microcambeva ribeirae. The sequence goes on along the minus strand of JAYECN010474632.1, from coordinate 781 downwards.
GTTGGAAGGAAAAAAGACAGATTCACGAGAGAAGTCTCCGTGATATGTCAGTGTTTAAATGATAACATGTAAAGCCTAAACCTTGGCAGAGTTACCCCGTGTGGTTGTGAGATTTCACACACTCATTCAAACAGGAGTACAATGACTGTACTGAAAAAAAATGACTGTGTTTCTTACTGGGAACTCTTGAGCCTTGGTGGCAGCTCTCAGCGTGGCGAATGGCCAGGGCAGGGCTTGGAGCCATCCCTGGCCGAGGCTTTGGGGAGGTGAAGTGCTCGCCGAGGGCAGCCTATATGACTCAGGGACTCGTGTTTCTCTACAGCCAGCGCGTTCCTCGGGTGACAACTCAACACTCGCAGCCAACCTGCCAGAAACCTGCCAGCGCCGGGACTAGTGATTGACGCGGTTTTGTTTTGTTTTGTTTTTCTTTTTTTGGGCACGTCCCCCCCTTCCCCTTCCTTCCAAATTGTTTTCTCAGCTTGATCGAGACTCGAAGCTGCCACCCCCGCCTCTTGAACGGCTGGAGCAGCCCTGGAGGGCTGAGCCGGCAGAGCCCCCGCAGCGCGGAGCGCGGCCGGGCCGGAGCCCGGGGTGCCCCGCAGGTCCCGCCCGAGAGGAGCAGCCCCGGCGCCCCGGGCGGCGATGCCGGGAGCCGGCGGGGGCTGAAGCTGCCGTCGCCCATGGCTGCCCGCAGCCTGGCCCCGGGGCCGCCGCCGCTGCTGCCGCTGCTGCTGCCGCTGCTGCTGCACCACGCCCGGGCAGCGCCGCAGGTAACGCAGGG